>CAWUFW010007092.1:762500-1054780 GCA_963921515.1 Calotriton arnoldi | reverse complement strand
GGGACAGAGTCTGGGTCACTAGCCAGTGACCAGGGAGGCGATGGACAGATGCCCACCGATGTCGAGTGCTTCAGGTGCGTTGACGGTCGTCTCGTTTCTGCAGCCACGAGGTCCAGGAGGCGTTGTCGGCGACCAGGAGCAGGATTCGGGCTGGTACACGATGTCTGTCGAGTGCTGCGGTGTCGGCGACCAGATTGGACCCAACAAGCCTTGGCAACGGCAAGTCTCGATGTAGCTGAAGATCGTCGATGGTGCAGACCAGCAAGGTCTGGGGAACTCACCCAGCAAGGGTAAGTGAGGGCAGGCCTGGAGCAACCAGACTGCCAAGTAAAGAAAAGATTGGCCTTCGGTAAGGGCTACTAGCCAACGGGCTAGCGACCGCGAAGGAGCCTCGTGACGCCGCACGTGGAGCTGGCTTACAGGACACTCGTGGAGTGGGGGCCAGTGATCTTCGGTGCAGGTGGTGCTGGAGGCTAGGGCTACTCGGAGCCCAAAGCACGACTTCTTGGGAGACCCAGAAGATGGTGCACTTGCAAATGTGCTCGGTGTCCAGGGGTCACGGTCTCACGTTACCCACGATAGCCACGGGCCTCAGCTTTGCTGGGGACTCAGGGTAGCCTCGGGGAAGTCTGAGAATCCACCTCTGGTGATGCGATGACTTCGGCGTCCGACGGGAGCTTCAGTGATGCGAACCGGACAGATGCTTCTTTGGTGCCTGCCAAGCAGGGGAGTCACTCCTTGACCCCAAGGGAGATTCTTCAGTCCTCTAATCGTGAGTAGAGCGTCGAAGGTCCAGGATTCTGTTTCAGAGTTTCGTCCAGGTATAATCTAAAGTCCTAAGGACTGGGTTCCTACCTTTATTCCAAAAATAGGGGATGGACTACTCTGTGGCCCCACCTATGGGTGGGTCAGGGCAGAGGGTGGCTACACCCCTTTCCCTTTGTCCAGTTCGCGCCAAAGCAGGGGCTGCAAGCCCCTGATCCGGTTTGAACTGGGGTATGCACAGGGACACCAAATGTGCCCCCAGTGCAGGACTTCAAAGCACCCGAAAGTGCTCCCGCCCAGCCCCAATACACATTGTCCTGTCTGGGGAGGTGGTCACACCTCCCTGGGACAGGAAACCTATTGTCCAGGCCTCCCCTGCCGGAGTTTCGTCCAGCAGCAGGAGGCCAGACTCGTGTCTGTGGCAGCAGCATCCATTTTGTGATGCCAGGGCTCTGGAAAGAAGTTACCGGACTCGTCAGAGTTAACATGCCTTTCCCTCTAGAAGGGTGGAATGCTACCCCCGCCGCCAGAATTGGCGGGGGGGTAGTATTCCAAGATGTTTGACACCAAACACGACATGTTTCGGTGCAGCCATTCCATAGTTAGCATTTTACCGCGAGGATATAATGCGTTTAAGAGTATATGGTCAGGCTGCACTACAAACAGCATCAGAGATGGTCTCCGAACGCTGCAGAGGGGCCCTGCTCATGCAGGGGCACCCTCTCACATAGGAACCATGCACTCTGCCTTTAGGATTCATAAGGCCTGCCTTAGGAGTGACTTATAGGTTTATATGTGTGTATGCATTTAGTGATATAGGTAACCTATACCACAGCAAGGGGTGCATGCACCACCTTACCCAGGCTGCAGTAGCAGACCTGTGGTGTCAGTTTGGATGGCCTACCAGGGGTGGCATAATATATGCTGCAGCCCCTGGCAGGCCTCTGAGGTACCTATGCCCTTGGTACATAGTATACCATATACTAGGGACTTACAAGGGCACTCCAGATCCCAATCAGAGATGTGCCTAAGGCACATGGAGATCCTTTTAAAGAGGAAACAGCTAGGCTGGGGTTCTGAATAGCAGGGCCCCAGCCAGACTAATGTCGAAAACCAGTGAAGTATCAGCAAAAAGTGGGGGTACCCCTGTGAAGCAGATCCTACTCTCCTACACAACCCCCCCAAACGTAGGGACATTAAACTAACCTTGCCCAGTTAAGTCTTCATGTTCTAAGTGGAAATACCTAGAGAGTCCATCTGCATTCGCATGGTTACTCCCAGGCCTATGTTCCACTGTAAAGTCCATCCCCTGTAGGGAAATGGACCACCTAAGCAGTTTGGGGTTTTCACCCTTTATTTGTTTTAGCCATAAGAGGGGCTTATGGTCTGTCTGAACCAGGAAGTGTGTACCAAACAAGTATGGCCTCAACTTCTTCAGAGCCCAGACCACAGCAAAGGCCTCCCTCTCTATGGCTGACCAACGTTTCTCTCTAGGGGTCAGCCTTCTGCTAATAAAAGCTACTGGCTGATCCTGACCTTCTTCATTCAATTGTGACAGTACAGCCCCTACCCCCAATTCAGATGCATCAGTTTGAACAATGAACTTCTTGGAGTAATCAGGACTCTGCAGAATTGGAGCAGTGCACATGGCCTGCTTGAGGTCATCAAATGCCTTTTGACAGCTAACTGTCCACTGAACCTTTTTGGGCATTTTCTTAGAAGTTAAGTCATTCAAGGGTGTCACTATTGATCCATACCCCTTGACAAATCTCCTATAGTACCCAGTCAGGCCTAAGAAGGCTCTCACCTGAGTCTGGGTAGTGGGAGCAGTCCAGTCCATGATGGTCTGGATCTTGCTCTGCAAAGGTTGAACCTGGCCTCCACCCACAAGGTGGCCCAGGTGCACAACCTGACTCTGCCCTATCTGGCACTTAGTGGCCTTGATAGTCAGGCCTGCCTTTTGCAGGGCCTGTAAAACATTCCTGAGGTGGACCAGGTGATCCTCCCAGGTGGAGCTAAAGACAGCAATATCATCTAGATAAGCTGCACTATAGGCCTCCAGTCCTGTGAGAACTGTGTTCACCAACCTCTGGAAAGTGGCAGGTGCATTTTTCAGACCAAAGGGCATCACCACAAATTGATAATGCCCACTAGGGGTTGAAAATGCTGTTTTGGGCTTTGCAGCATCAGCTAGTCTGATCTGCCAGTAGCCAGCTGTTAGGTCAAATGTGCTGAGATATTTGGCAGAGGCCAAAGTATCTATGAGCTCATCTGCCCTGGGTATTGGATGGGCATCAGTCCTAGTGACTGCATTGAGGCCCCGGTAGTCTACACAAAACCTCATCTCTCTTTTCCCACCACTGGTGTGAGGTTTAGGTACTAGGACTACTGGACTAGCCCAAGGGCTATCTGAGGGCTCAATCACTCCCAATTCCAACATCTTCTGGACTTCAGTCCTGATACAGTCCCTGACATGGTCAGGTTGCCTATAAATCTTGTTTTTAATAGGCAGACTGTCCCCAGTGTCCACTTCATGAGTGCACCAGGTGGTCTGACTGGGTGTCAGAGAAAACATATGTCTAAACTGATTGAGGACTTGCCTGCAATCAGTTTGTTGCTGGGTAGTGAGGCTGCCTGCCAAGGCTACACCATCAACTGACCCATCATCGGGGTTCTGTGAGAGCAGGTCAGGGAGTGGGTCACTCTCTTCCTCCTGCCCTTCATCAGTAGCCATGAGCAAGCCCAGGTCTGCCCTGTCCACATATGGCTTAAGTCTGTTGACATGGAGAACCCTGTGGGGACTCCTGGGTGTTCCCAGGTCTACTAAGTAAGTGACCTCACCCTTCTGCTCAACAATAGTGTGGGGTCCACTCCATTTGTCTTGGAGAGCTGCTGGGGCCACTGGCTCCAACACCCACACCTTCTGTCCTGGCTGGTAAACAGTTAGGACAGCCTTTTGGTCATGCCAGGCCTTTTGAAGTTCCTGGCTAGCCTCAAGGTTTTTGGTTGCCTTTTTCATGTACTCAGCCATCCTGGAGCGGAGACCAAGTACATAGTCCACTATATCTTGCTTTGGGGGCTTGAGAGGTAACTCCCATCCTTCCTTCACCAAGCACAGTGGACCCCTCACAGGGTGGCCAAACAGAAGTTCAAAAGGGCTGTAACCAACCCCCTTCTGAGGCACCTCCCTATATGCGAATAAAAGGCAGGGCAAGAGTATGTCCCATCTACGCCTAAGCTTTTCTGGGAGCCCTTTAATCATGCCCTTCAAGGTTTTGTTGAATCTCTCAACTAAACCATTGCATTGTGGGTGATAGGGTGTGGTGAACTTATAAGTAACTCCACACTCCTTCCACATTGCCTTTAAGTACCCAGACATGAAGTTTGCACCCCTGTCTGATACCACCTCCTTAGGAAAGCCCACTCTTGAGAAAATTCCCAGGAGGGCCCTTGCCACCACAGGTGCTGTAGTGGTCCTAAGGGGTATAGCCTCTGGATACCTGGTGGCATGATCCACTACCACCAGTATAAATCTGTGCCCAGATGCTGTTTGGGGATCCATGGGACCAACAATGTCAATCCCTACCCTCTCAAAGGGCACCCCCACCACAGGTAGTGGTATCAGGGGGCCTTTGTAGTGCCACCTGCTTTGCCACTGGCTTGGCAGGTTACACAGGAGCGACAAAACTCCTTACTGTCTTCAGACATGTGGGGCCAGTGAAAGTGAGGGACAATTCTGTCCCAAGTCTTGTTCTGGCCCAGGTGTCCTGCTAAGGGAATATCATGGGCTAGGGTCAATAGGAAGCCCCTGAACTTCAAAGGTATTACCAACCTCCTGGTAGCACCAGGCTTGGGGTCTCTACTCTCTGAGTACAGGAGTCCATCATCCCAATACACTGTATGGGGACCACTAGCTTTCCCAGCAGCCTCAGCAGCAGCTTGCTGTCTGAGGGGTTCAAGGGAGGGGCAGCTCTGCTGCTCCTGGCTCAGATCTGCCCTAGAAGGTCCCCCTGTCCCCAAGAACTCAACCTGGTCAGGCTCAAGTTCCTCTGGGACAGTTCCTTCTTCAGGGCTGAGATCATCCCCCTCAAGGGACTGATCTTCCTCCTGAGCCAAGGGGAAGGCACTGCCTTAACCCTACTACTCCTCCTCTTGGAAGGCACTTGGTCCATTCTTCCAGAATCCAAGGCCTGTTCAGTTTTAGACAGTTTAGCTTGTGACCTGGTCACAGCAAACACATCTGCAGGGATCCCCAGCATTTCTGCATGGGTCCTGAGCTCCACTTCTGCCCAAGCAGAAGTCTCTAAGTCATTGCCAAGCAAGCATTCGACTGGTAGGTTTGCACTTACCACAACCTTCTTAAGGCCAGTTACCCCTCCCCAGGAGAAGTTAACAACTGCCAGAGTATGGTCTGTTCTGACATTGCTAGCATTGGTCACTTGGTACATTTCACCAAGTATAACTTGCCCAGGTAGCACAAGGTCTTGTGTCACCATTGTGACACTTGCCCCTGTGTCCCTAAATGCCAAAGCCTCTCGTCCATTGATTAAAGGCTGTTGTCTGTACTTGCCCAGATTACTGGGACTCACAGTGGAGGTCACATCCATGCCTCCATCACAGACTAACACAGCCTGAGTCAGTTCCCTGACTAAGTCAGAGCCCAACTCAGTTCCCAGGGTGAACCCTACTAAACCCTTGGCTGGAGCACTTCCACCAACTGTACTAGGGGGAACAGGTGCCTTAGGGGCATTGGTGGAGGCTGGACTGGAGTCTTTGGACTTGGTGCAATCACTGGTCCAGTGGGTCTTTTGCTTACAGACCTTGCACCATGGTTTTCTTTGGCCTTTACCCTTGGTAGACTGGGAATCCCCACCAGAAGAAGATTTTTGGGGGCCTGATGAAGACTTTTGATCTTTACCCTTCTCCCCACCCTTGTCAGAGTTCTTAGCATCTTGCTTCTTGGTTTCCCCACCTTGGTTCTGTACCTTCTGCTTCACCCTGGTTCTGACCCATTTGTCTGCCTTCTTTCCCAATTCTTGGGGAGAGGTCAGATCAGAGTCAACCAGGTACTGATGCAACAGCTGGTTTTGACAGTTATTAAGAATCTGCTCCCTCATTATCAGATTATACAATCCTGAGAAGTCACACACCTTACTGCCCATCAACCAGCCTTCCAGAGCCTTGGCAGAACAATCCACATAGTCTACCCAGTCTTGAGTCTGTGCTTTTTGGGTGTCTCTGAACTTCAACCTGTACTGTTCAGTGGTTAGGCCAAACACATCAATAAGAGCACTCTTCAAGACCTTGTAATTGTCAGCATCCTCCTCTCTAACAGTGAGGAGCTTGTCTCTACCTTTGTCAGCAAAGCAGAGCCACAAGATTGCTGCCCACTGCTCCTGAGGGACCTTCTGTACTTTACAGGCCCTCTCTAAAGCAGTTATCCATTTGTGGATATCATCCCCACTCTGGTAGGGAGGGACAATCTTGCTCAGGTTCCTATGGTCATAGGACCTTTCCCTATCTCTAGGGATATGGCTGCCACCATGGGACTCTAGTCCCAACTTTCTTCTCTCTTTAAGGAGATCTAGGGATTCTCTATCTAAAGCCAATTGCTTCTTCCTGATCTCCAGTTGAGTTTCCTCATACTGGACCAGTCTCTTTCTTCTCTCATGAGAGGATTCCCTCCTGTGAGAAGAAACAGAGCTCCCTATTGAGGTGCCAGAGTGGTTAGACTCCTGAGAAGGAGACCTAGACTTTCTGAGCACACTCATAATCCTTCCTGGGGGGACAAAGGTGTGGTTCTCCAGATCCTCATCTTCATCTTCCCCAGAAGGGATTGGGTTTTCCAGGTCAGGGTCATTGTCACCCTCCTGGTCAGTTTCAGAGGGGGGCTGGGGGTAGTAGTACCCCTGGCCCCTTCCTCATCTGCTAGCCCACCCTCTGCTCCTACCCCTTCAGTCTCTGAAGACTTACTAAGATCATAAGCCACCAACAACTCCTGGAGGTGTTGGGTGGTGGGACTTTGGCCTGTCCTTAATTTCCTCACGTTACACAAAGCTCTCAGTTCCAAGAATGGGAGTGTGTCATACTTGGAGGGGAAGCTCCATGGCTTCCTGCAGGGCATCTCTAGATCCTGCTTTTAAAGACATTACTAGTGTGGTGTGGTGTATGCACTACCTACTCTAGTGTGGCCTACTAAACTCTCTTGAGTTGTAGAAAGGGTTGTGCTATCCCTTAACACACAACTCTAAGTTCAGTAGAACTTACTGATATTCTAAGCTTAAATTATATGTACCTTAGGTACCTTTAGTGGTTTTCAGTTGATCAATTCAATTGAGATTATCTGGTAAAACAATAGCAAGCTGG
Source organism: Calotriton arnoldi (assembly GCA_963921515.1). Classification (NCBI taxonomy): domain Eukaryota; kingdom Metazoa; phylum Chordata; class Amphibia; order Caudata; family Salamandridae; genus Calotriton; species Calotriton arnoldi. The sequence continues at coordinate 1,047,649 of CAWUFW010007092.1, read as the reverse complement.
AATCCCACACGCTGCACACCAATGTGAGAAGTTGGCCTGGCATATGCTGTCCACTAATTATAGTGGGCACCTTGCACCAGTCCAAATCGACTCTTATGGTAGGTAGGTTAAAGACAACCTTATTGAAAGCTATCCTAGTGGTAGCTGTGGAGAGCAGCCTTCAGGCTAAGTCTTGAAGGAATGTAAAGCAGTTTGTTTTACCAGTCTATAATCTCTTGAGTGACCAAATGAAAGAGCACCACACCAGGTATATATTCAAAATATATGTATTTATTACTAAACACACCCCTCTAGTCTCTTTATGAGGCTAGAGTTCGAAATACATAGGTTATAAGATCTTAAATCACAGTAATAGCACAAATACACGTTTGGGCCCTAGGGGCGTACCAAACCATATACCAATAAAGTGGTATGCGAACCACGACTGAACTAGACACTAGGCCTAGAGCCTCTAGAAGTGCTTGGACCACAAGGAACCACCCAAGGTAGTGGCACAGGGGACCCACGGGAGACGCGTGCAGTGTAAATACACAACCGCGATACGCCGTTAACTTCTATGGAGAAAGTCGGGATCGGGAAAATAGAGGAAAGGGACACTTTAAAGAGGACTAGGACAAAACCCTTTGAGATCTAGGACTTTGAAGAGTCTCTACCCACGGGAGCACCGGAGTACTCGTGTTACCTCACCCAGGGAAGCCGGGTGCATAGGTGCCTTTCGGGGTCGGGTTTCGTCGTCGTTTCGAATGGCGATCTGCTGCAAAGTGCTGCTGGCGGCCAAGAGAAAAGTGTCCGGGTGGATCCAAGAGTGGATCGGAGTTCTGACGAACCTGAAAGCAGAGGGGACAGAGTCTGGGTCACTAGCCAGTGACCAGGGAGGCGATGGACAGATGCCCACCGATGTCGAGTGCTTCAGGTGCGTTGACGGTCGTCTCGTTTCTGCAACCACGAGGTCCAGGAGGCGTTGTCGGCAACCAGGAGCAGGATTCGGGCTGGTACACAATGTCTGTCGAGTGCTGCGGTGTCGGCGACCAGATTGGACCCAACAAGCCTTGGCAACGGCAAGTCTCGATGTAGCTGAAGATCGTCGATGGTGCAGACCAGCAAGGTCTGGGGAACTCACCCAGCAAGGGTAAGTGAGGGCAGGCCTGGAGCAACCAGACTGCCAAGTAAAGAAAAGATTGGCCTTCGGTAAGGGCTACTAGCCAACGGGCTAGCGACCGCGAAGGAGCCTCGTGACGCCGCACGTGGAGCTGGCTTACAGGACACTCGTGGAGTGGGGGCCAGTGATCTTCGGTGCAGGTGGTGCTGGAGGCTAGGGCTACTCGGAGCCCAAAGCACGACTTCTTGGGAGACCCAGAAGATGGTGCACTTGCAAATGTGCTCGGTGTCCAGGGGTCACGGTCTCACGTTACCCACGATAGCCACGGGCCTCAGCTTTGCTGGGGACTCAGGGTAGCCTCGGGGAAGTCTGAGAATCCACCTCTGGTGATGCGATGACTTCGGCGTCCGACGGGAGCTTCAGTGATGCGAACCGGACAGATGCTTCTTTGGTGCCTGCCAAGCAGGGGAGTCACTCCTTGACCCCAAGGAGATTCTTCAGTCCTCTAATCGTGAGTAGAGCGTCGAAGGTCCAGGATTCTGTTTCAGAGTTTCGTCCAGGTATAATCTAAAGTCCTAAGGACTGGGTTCCTACCTTTATTCCAAAAATAGGGGATGGACTACTCTGTGGCCCCACCTATGGGTGGGTCAGGGCAGAGGGGTGGCTACACCCCTTTCCCTTTGTCCAGTTCGCGCCAAAGCAGGGGCTGCAAGCCCCTGATCCGGTTTGAACTGGGGTATGCACAGGGACACCAAATGTGCCCCCAGTGCAGGACTTCAAAGCACCCGAAAGTGCTCCCGCCCAGCCCCAATACACATTGTCCTGTCTGGGGAGGTGGTCACACCTCCCTGGGACAGGAAACCCATGTGTCCAGGCCTCCCCTGCCGGAGTTTCGTCCAGCAGCAGGAGGCCAGACTCGTGTCTGTGGCAGCAGCATCCATTTTGTGATGCCAGGGCTCTGGAAAGAAGTTACCGGACTCGTCAGAGTTAACATGCCTTTCCCTCTAGAAGGGTGGAATGCTACCCCCGCCGCCAGAATTGGCGGGGGGTAGTATTCCAAGATGTTTGACACCAAACACGACATGTTTCGGTGCAGCCATTCCATAGTTAGCATTTTACCGCGAGGATATAATGCGTTTAAGAGTATATGGTCAGGCTGCACTACAAACAGCATCAGAGATGGTCTCCGAACGCTGCAGAGGGGCCCTGCTCATGCAGGGGCACCCTCTCACATAGGAACCATGCACTCTGCCTTTAGGATTCATAAGGCCTGCCTTAGGAGTGACTTATAGGTTTATATGTGTGTATGCATTTAGTGATATAGGTAACCTATACCACAGCAAGGGGTGCATGCACCACCTTACCCAGGCTGCAGTAGCAGACCTGTGGTGTCAGTTTGGATGGCCTACCAGGGGTGGCATAATATATGCTGCAGCCCCTGGCAGGCCTCTGAGGTACCTATGCCCTTGGTACATAGTATACCATATACTAGGGACTTACAAGGGCACTCCAGATCCCAATCAGAGATGTGCCTAAGGCACATGGAGACCCTTTTAAAGAGGAAACAGCTAGGCTGGGGTTCTGAATAGCAGGGCCCCAGCCAGACTAATGTCGAAAACCAGTGAAGTATCAGCAAAAAGTGGGGGTACCCCTGTGAAGCAGATCCTACTCTCCTACAAAGTAGTGCAATCCAACCGACAAAATTCAATCTTTAGATTTGATGTAGCAAGACCTGGGGATAACACGTTGACACCATTATCACATCGGAAACCGAAGTTGTACAAATATTGGTGAAAAAAACTGCCCAATGCAGCTAACTGTGCTCGGTAAGATACCTGAATGGAGTAATTTGATTGTGGTAGAGATGCAGCCATTAAAACAACATGCATATTTGTAACATGTACTTTCACCCCTTCCTTTGGGGCCATGGTGATGAATAACAGAAGTGTAATGTTGCCCAACTGAATGGTTCGTATTTTATTGACCTCAGAGAGGTGGAAAGCTGTGGACCCATTGAAATTTGAACCTGCGACCATGAGGTTAAACACGGGCTACTGTAGTGGATGCATTAGTCCACTGAGCCACCAGATCCGAAGAACTAGTTCTCCAGGTTCGCTTAGTTTTTCTACTTTCTGAAGAAAATAAATGAATTGTATTCAACTAGTTAACATCTGCTTAGAGCCCATTTAAGCATTATATCACACTGCCCAAGCACCTATCTTTAGGCGATAATGTAATTTTGTTATCTAGAATGGCCTTTTTTCCCATATTTTTCTTTTTGAAAGACCATCTTAAAAATTCACATCAGAATGCATTTCAACAGGCGTGAAGGAGCACCTGGCCTCAATCTTTACTTAAATGTGCTCCTTTTCACTTCCCAACTCAGAGAGAGGTGTTTGCAGACAGTTATCTTGGAGTTCTTCATCATAAAGGTGATAAATGTACTGAATTGCGATAGGGCTGCCCTTAGGAAAATAAACACTATGACATCTCGAATTGTAGCATGAGAGCAAAGGCAGAGCAAAGAACAAGGGCCTGGTTTAGAGGCCGGTGGTAAATGAAAATGCTCCAGTTTTTGGGCGAAATTCTCAATATGAAAACAAAATCTTTAGTGGAATTTCCTCCACGTATCTCTGTGGCGGAGAAAATTCCAACAGGGCTTGGGCTGTAGAAGTAGCAATTCTTCAAGAAATGGGACAGTTTTTGAATTGTCACCCACTTCTCAATTAGGCTCGGAGTAAGGAATATGCTGTTGAAGAAGGCAGGGGAATGGACAGATAAGAAATTCCTCAGTTCATATCTGCAATTAATATTATTACACTTCTAGAGATCACTATATCATTTGTCTGGTCTGTATGCACTGATGATATAAGGTATTATTTATTAACCAACCCAATGGTACTCCTTATCAACCTCCTTAGGATGAAAAGCTGCATAGACCCACCAGTTTAGAGTCTTTGACATTACACACACACTGATCTCTATAAAGTACTCATACAGAGACGTAGTGTAGAACCGTACACCGGCTTCAGTGCGTTTGCCATCGGGACAGATTATATTGTTCGTTATGGCCCCTATTAACTTTGGGGCATATTATCAAGGGTCAATTCGCCGCTTTTTGGCTTTAAAAGCCAAAAAAGCGTCGATAATTTCATCTCCCTATTTACAATGCGGCGCTAACATGCATTAACGCATGTTAGCAGCCGTTTTTGTACCGCATCTCATTCCAGCGATGAACATCGCTAATGAGATGCAAAGTAGGCGTGCTGTCAAAGTTACAACATGTAAGAGAGCGCTAACACAACAGCGCTGTATTAACAAGATTTGCGAGGCGATATTGAAACTCCCGCTAACCGCAGGTATCGCCGGATCCTTACGTCTCCTCAAAACCTGACTTAACCATGTAGTGTATGGGAGGTGGATTGGCAGGTTAAATCCACACTCCCATATTTACAAGGTTATCATTAGCGCTCACAAGTTATCGCTGTTTTTCACGCGATATTGGCGCTTTTCGCCGCTATCGCTGGATTTCTTATTGCCTGTGGGAAACGCGTTGGTAATACCGCGCTAACTCGGCGAAGAAATGCAGGGATAGGAAAAACAGCGATACGCGCGCTTTGCGATCATTATCGCAATTTGTTGCTGATATGCCCCTTTGATCCTTAACTCATATGTCACAACACAGAAGCCAATAAATTCTGCTGGGAAGAAAATACCATGTGACATCTGCGGTGTAAGGGCTAGCGGGGTGCCAAATGAGCCAAACCTGCAAGAAAAAGAGAAATAATGAAAACGGCAAAGAAAAAAATTAGTAAAAAGGCAAATGGAGTAAGAAAGGACAAAACAATGAAGAAAGGCAAACGCAAAGAAAAGGAACAAGCATTGACAAAGTTAGTAGGTCTCGCTTTATAGACCTATGCCAATACCTTTTGCTGATGCTTTGCATCAGCAAAACAAAAAAACAAAAAAAAGAAAGTGTGATGACTGCCGCTATTGCCGGCCATTGCATTCTTTAGGTGCATGCATACATTATTTATGACATACGCGCCTGCATGACTCACCATGCATGCCACATCTACTGAATGACGTGGACACCATTTTCTTTTGTTATTGACTGATGTAAGATGTCGGACACCACTTAGATCAGTAAATTTAAAAAAAATGAAATTTTAAGTGCACACAGGTGTTTTTTTATGTAGCGGAGTGCCTGCCAGCCAGGCAATCCAAAAATAGAAAGTTAAAAAAAATATATATATATATATAAATAAATATATATATATATATTCACTGAAAAAACCATAGGTTTCAGACACGTTATAGTTAGAAATTAGCATTTAAAAAACCTTTGAAATTCACTGAAAAAACCATAGGTTTTAGGGACAGTTATAGTTAGTTGGACATTTCACTCGTACAAAACCATAGAAATTCCCCCGTTATAGTTAGTTCAGCTAACTATAACTCGCGCCCAGCAATGCACTGCTGATGACGTCACATATTACATCACTCATGACATGGTCAGTGACATCACTGATGACATCTCAAATGACATCACTGATGACATCATCCAGTGACTGTGTGTTTCTGTAAAGTTTAAATATGTTTAATATATATAGGGAAAGGCTTATTGAAGAATGAGTGGGTGTATAAGTGTCTGAATGGATGATTTAGTATGTGAGTGACTGACTCTACAAGTGAGTGATTAAATGTATCTTACTGAATGCATGGGTTAGTGACTAAACTGTGTGAATGTCTGTATCCGTCTGTCTGTTGGTTTGTAAGCGGCTGCATGAGCTTTCTGAATAGCTACATGAGTGTCTACATGGGTTATTGATTGATTGTCTGAGTATCTGTATGGGTGCCTGAGTGTTTGTGTGGGTGGGGTGTGTGTGACTCTGTGCATAGATGTGTGAGTTGGTGATTCACTGGGTGCATGGTTTCAAGAGTGCATCTGTGATGGACTGTATGGGTGGGTGAGTGTGTGTATGGGTGTGTTAGTGATTGAATGTATATCTCAGTGGTACATGTGTGAGTAACTACATATGTGAAAGGCAGTATATATGTGTGTTGGAGTATATAAATGGCTATAAGTGAGAGTGTGTGATTGTGAGAGTGGCTGTATGGATGAGTGTGTACTTGTATCAGTGATTGTATAAGAGTGTAAGAATGTGCTAGTATTTGTATGAGTAAGTGAGCTGGTGTGTGTATAACTGTATAGGTGAGTAAATGGGTGTGTGATTAAGTTTTTTGCATGACTGACTAGGTGTGTGAGTACCTCTATGGATGAGTGGCGGTGTGTGAGTGTTTATATAGGTGTATGAGTGCATATGATAGTCCTGTACTGAGTGACTAAGTATGAGTGACTGTACCTAAGAATCAGTGAGTGGGTATGTAGTTTTTGGTGTTGGAGTGTCTATGGTTTTGCGAATGGCACTCTGTAATTTAGATTGGGTGTATCAAAAGTTATATTAGGGTGTGAGAAGATGCATGAAATTATCACATGGATGATGTCATCAGTGATGTCATTTGAGATGTCATCAGTGATGTCACTGACCATGTCATGAGTGATGTAATATGTGACGTCATCAGCAGTGCATTGCGGGGCGCGAGTTATAGTTAGCTGAACTAACTATAACGGGGAATTTCTATGGTTTTGTACGAGTGAAATGTCCAACTAACTATAACTGTCCCTAAAACCTATGGTTTTTTCAGTGAATTTCAAAGGTTTTTTAAATGCTAATTTCTAACTATAACGTGTCTGAAACCTGTGGTTTTTTCAGTGAATTTCAAAGGTTTTTTAAATGCTAATTTCTAACTATAACGTGCCTGAAACCTATGATTTTTTAAGTGAATTTCAAAGGTTTTTTTAAATGCTAGTTTCTAACTATGCCTACAGAGGTAGGACATGTGAAGAAAGAAGAAAAAACGCACAGAAAGAAGCAAAAGATGTGCAGAAAGAACCAACAGAGGAGCAGAAAGAGGCCTTGTTGCAAAATCATCCTGTGCCCACAACTTTTTCAGACGGGTACTGGTGGTAATTGACTCTGACTAACCAGAGCCAGTGCTATGCTAAAAGACACTTAGAATACAGTGAAAACACCTACATACACTAGGGAACACTATGCGTTGGGGTACCCCTGTGATTAGCATGACCTCCTCTGCAAGTCCCTAGTACATAATAGGGCAGGGGGATTAAAACTACCACTTAAAGCAGCGCTACAGGGCGCGTTTGCACAGTGGTGAAGGGAGGGGGGCCTGAGGTAACATGTGTGCAAACGCACCCCGTGGCGCGTTTTAAGTTGCGGGATTAAGTCCCCTTGAATTCTGAGGGTCCCTGGGGCCCAACTAGCCCCCAGGTACCTACAGTTAGGACCACAGAGCTGAGTTGCAGAGAGGCGTTCCGAGGCCACGCACCTTTTTCACCTCTCTGCAACGCAACTCTGTTGTGCTTACTGAAGGTACCTGGTGGGCTAGTTGGCCCCCAGGGTCCCTCAGGATTCAAAGGGAATTAATTCCCCAACTTAAAACGCACCACAGGGTGTGTTTGCGCACATGTCACCTGAGGCCCCGCCCCCTCCCTTCACCACTGTGCAAACGCGCCCTGTGGTGCGTTTTAAGTTGGGGGATTAGGTCACCTTGAATCCTGAGGGTCCCTGGGGCCCAACTAGCCCACTAGGTACTTCCAGTAAGCACCACAGGCCTGCGTTGCAACGCCTGTAACAAATTGTGCAGTTGTGTTTAGGTAGTGAAGAGGGTCGTGCTGGGGGTAGTGTTTTAGGGTTTAGGGTAGTGCAGTGGTGTTTGTGTAGTGTAGGGGGTCATGCTGGGGGTAGATTTAGGGTTTAGGGTAGTGCAGTGGTGTTTGGGTAGTGTAGGGAGTCGTGCTGGGGAGAGTGTTTTAGGGTTTAGGGTAGTGCAGTGGTGTTTGGGTAGTGTAGGGGGTCGTGCTGGGGGTAGTGTTTTAGGGTTTAGGGTAGTGCAGTGGTGTTTGGGTAGTGTAGGGGGTCGTGCTGGGGGTAGTGATTTAGGGTAGTGCAGTGGTGTTTGGGTAGTGTAGGGGGTACTGCTGGGGGTAGTGTTTTAGGGTTTAGGTTAGTGCAGTGGTGTTTGGGTAGTGTAGGGGTACTGCTGGGGGTAGTGTTTTAGGGTTTAGGGTAGTGCAGTGGTGTTTGTGTAGTGTAGGGGGTAGTGTTTTAGGGTTTAGGGTAGTGCAGTGGTGTTTGTGTAGTGTAGGAGGTCGTGTTTTAGGGTTTAGGGTAGTGCAGTGGTCTTTGGGTAGTGTAGGGAGTCATGCGGGGGTAGTGTTTTAGGGTTTAGGGTAGTGTAGGGGGTCATGAGGGGGTAGTGTTTTAGGGATTAGGGTAGTGCATTGGTGTTTGGGTAGTGTAGGGGGTCATGCGGGGGTAGTGTTTTAGGGTTTAGGGCAGTGCAGTGGTGTTTGGGTAGTGTAGGGGTCGTGCTGGGGGAGTGTTTTAGGGTTTAGGGCAGTGCAGTGGTGTTCGGGTAGTGTAGGGGGTCGTGCTGGGGGAGTGTTTTAGGGTTTAGGGCAGTGCAGTGGTGTTCGGGTAGTGTAGGGGGTCGTGCTGGGGGGAGTGTTTGAGGGTTTAGGGCAGTGCAGTCGTGTTCGGGTAGTGTAGGGGGTTGTGCTGGGGGTAGTATTTTAGGGTTTAGGGTAGTGCAGTGGTGTTCGGGTAGTGTAGGGGGTCGTGCTGGGGGTAGTGTTCTAGGGTTTAGGGCAGTACAGTGGTGTTTGGGCAGTGTAGGGGGTAATGCTGGGGGTGGTGTTTTAGGGTTTAGGGCAGTGCAGTGGTGTTCGGGCAGTGTAGGGGGTCGTGCTGGGGGTGGTGTTTCAGGGTTTAGGGCAGTGCAGTGGTGTTCGGGCAGTGTAGGGGGTGGTGTTTCAGGGTTTAGGGCAGTGCAGTGGTGTTCGGGCAGTGTAGGGGGTCGTGCAGGGGGTGGTGTTTCAGGGTTTAGGGTAGTGGTGTTCGGGCAGTGTAGGGGGTCGTGCTGGGGGTGGTGTTTCAGGGTTTGGGGCAGTGCAGTGGTGTTCGAGCAGTAAAGGGGGTCGTGCTGGGGGTGGTGTTTCAGGGTTTAGGGCAGTGCAGTGGTGTTCGGGCAGTGTAGGGGGCGGTGCAGGGGTGGTGTTTCAGGGTTTAGGGCAGTGCAGTGGTGTTCGGGCAGTGTAGGGGGTGCTGCAGGGGGTGGTGTTTCAGGGTTTAGGGCAGTGCAGTGGTGTTCGGTCAGTGTAGGGGGTCATGCAGGGGGTGGTGTTTCAGGTTTAGAGCAGTGCAGTGGTGTTCGGGCAGTGTAGGGGTCGTGCTGCGGCTGGTGTTTCAGGGTTTAGGGCAGTACAGTGGTGTTCGGGCAGGGTAGGGGGTCGTGCTGGGGCTGGTGTTTCAGGGTTTAGGGCAGTGCAGTGGTGTTTGGGCAGTGTAGGGGTTGTGCTGTGGCTGGTGTTTCAGGGTTTAGGGCAGTGCAGTGGTGTTCGGGCAGTGAAGGTGGTCGTGCTGGGGCTGGAGTTTCAGGGTTTAGGGCAGTGCAGTGGTGTTCGGGCAGTGTAGGGGGTCATGCTGGGGGTGGTGTTTTAGGGTTTAGGGCAGAGCAGTGGTGTTCGGGCAGTGTAGGGGGTCGTGCTGGGGGTGGTGTTTCAGGGTTTAGGGCAGTGCAGTGGTGTTCGGGCAGTGTAGGGGGTGGTGTTTCAGGGTTTAGGGCAGTGCAGTGGTGTTCGGGCAGTGTAGGGGGTCGTGCAGGGGGTGGTGTTTCAGGGTTCAGGGTAGTGGTGTTCGGGCAGTGTAGGGGGTCGTGCTGGGGGTGGTGTTTCAGGGTTTGGGGCAGTGCAGTGGTGTTCGAGCAGTAAAGGGGTCGTGCTGGGGGTGGTGTTTCAGGGTTTAGGGCAGTGCAGTGGTGTTCGGGCAGTGTAGGGGGCGGTGCAGGGGGTGGTGTTTCAGGGTTTAGGGCAGTGCAGTGGTGTTCGGGCAGTGTAGGGGGTGCTGCAGGGGGTGGTGTTTCAGGGTTTAGGGCAGTGCAGTGGTGTTCGGTCAGTGTAGGGGGTCATGCAGGGGGTGGTGTTTCAGGGTTTAGGGCAGTGCAGTGGTGTTCGGGCAGTGTAGGGGGTCGTGCTGCGGCTGGTGTTTCAGGGTTTAGGGCAGTACAGTGGTGTTCGGGCAGGGTAGGGGGTCGTGCTGGGGCTGGTGTTTCAGGGTTTAGGGCAGTGCAGTGGTGTTTGGGCAGTGTAGGGGGTTGTGCTGTGGCTGGTGTTTCAGGGTTTAGGGCAGTGCAGTGGTGTTCGGGCAGTGAAGGTGGTCGTGCTGGGGCTGGAGTTTCAGGGTTTAGGGCAGTGCAGTGGTGTTCGGGCAGTGTAGGGGGTCATGCTGGGGCTGGTGTTTCAGGGTTTAGGGCAGTGCAGTGGTGTTCGGGCAGTGTAGGGGGTCTTGCTGGGGCTGGTGTTTCAGAGTCTAGGGCAGTGAAGTGGTGTTCGGGCAGTGTAGGGGGTCTTGCTGGGGCTGGTGTTTCAGGGTTTAGGGCAGTGCAGTGGTGTTCGGGCAGTGTAGGGGGTCGTGCTGGGGGTGGTGTTTCAGGGTTTAGGGCAGTGCAGTGGTGTTTGGGCAGTGTAGGGGGTCATGCTGGGGCTAGTGTTTCAGGATTTAGGGCAGAGCAGTGGTGTTCAGGCAGTGTAGGGGTTTTGCTGGAGGTGGTGTTTCAGGGTTCAGGGCAGTGCAGTGGTGTTCGTGCAGTGTAGGGGGTGGTGTTTCAGGGTTTAGGGCAGTGGTGTTCAGGCAGTGTACGGGGTCTTGCTGGGGTTGATGTTTCAGGGTTTAGGGCAGTCCAGTGGTGTTCGGGCAGTGTAGGGGGTCGTGCTGGGGGTGGTGTTTCAGGGTTTAGGGCAGTGCAGTGGTGTTCCGGCAGTGTAGGAGGTCGTGCAGGGGGTGGTGTTTCAGGGTTTAGGGCAGTGCAGTGGTGTTCGGGCAGTGTAGGGGGTCGTGCTGGGGGTGGTGTTTCAGGGTTTAGGGCAGTGCAGTGGTGTTCGGGCAGTGTAGGGTGTCGTGCTGAGGGGTGGTGTTTCAGGGTTTAGGGCAGTGCAGTGGTGTTCGGGCAGTGTAGGGGGTCGTGCAGGGGGTGGTGTTTCAGGGTTTAGGGCAGTGCAGTGGTGTTTGGGCAGTGTAGGGGGTCGTGCAGGGGGTGGTGTTTCAGGGTTTAGGGCAGTGCAGTGGTGTTCGGCCAGTGTAGGTGGTCTTGCTGGGGGTGGTGTTTCAGGCTTTAGTGCAGTGGTGTTCAGGCAGTGTAGGGGGTCTTGCTGGGGGTGGTGTTTCAGGGTTTAGGGCAGTGCAGTGGTGTTCGGGCAGTGTAGGGGGTCTTGCTGGGGCTGGTGTTTCAGGGTTTAGGGCAGTGCAGCGGTTTTCGGGCAGTGTAGGCGGTCGTGCTGGGGCTGGTGTTTCAGGGTTTAGGGCAGTGCAGTGGTGTTCGGGCAGTGTACGGGGTTGTGCTGGGGCTGGTGTTTCAGGGTTTAGGGCAGTGCAGTGGTGTTCGGGTAGTGTAGGGGGTCGTGCTGGGGGTGGTGTTTCAGGGTTTAGGGCAGTGCAGTGGTGTTCGGGCAGTGTAGGGGGTCGTGCTGGGGCTGGTGTTTCATGGTTTAGGGCAGTGCAGTGGTGTTCGGGCAGTGTAGGGGGTCGTGCTGGGGGTGGTGTTTCAGGGTTTAGGGCAGTGCAGTGGTGTTCGGGCAGTGTAGGGGGTCGTGCTGGGGGTGGTGTTTCAGGGTTTAGGGCAGTGCAGTAGTGTTCGGGCAGTGTAGGGGATCGTGCAGGGGGTGGTGTTTCAGGGTTTAGGGCAGTGCAGTGGTGTTCGGGCAGTGTAGGGGGTCGTGCTGGGGGTGGTGTTTCAGGGTTTAGGGCAGTGCAGTGGTGTTCGGGCAGTGTAGGGGGTCGTGCAGGGGGTGGTGTTTCAGGGTTTAGGGCAGTGCAGTGGTGTTCGGGCAGTGTAGGGGTCGTGCTGGGGCTGGTGTTTCAGGGTTTAGGGCAGTGCAGTGGTGTTCGGGCAGTGTAGGGGGTCTTGCTGGGGGTGGTGTTTCAGGGTTTAGGGGGCAGTGGTGTTCGGGCAGTGTAGGGGGTCTTGCTGGGGGTGGTGTTTCAGGGTTTAGGGCAGTGCAGTGGTGTTCGGGCAGTGTAGGGGGTCTTGCTGGGGGTAGTGTTTCAGGGTTTAGGGCAGTGCAGTGGTGTTCGGGCAGTGTAGGGGGTCGTGCTGGGGATGGTGTTTCAGGGTTTAGGGCAGTGCAGTAGTGTTCGGGCAGTGTAGGGGGGCGTGCAGGGGGTGGTGTTTCAGGGTTTAGGGTAGTGTAGGGGGTCATGCGGGGGTAGTGTTTTAGGGTTTAGGGTAGTGTAGGGGGTCATGCGGGGGTAGTGTTTTAGGGATTAGGGTAGTGCATTGGTGTTTGGGTAGTGTAGGGGGTCATGCGGGGGGTAGTGTTTTAGGGTTTAGGGCAGTGCAGTGGTGTTTGGGTAGTGTAGGGGGTCGTGCTGGGGGAGTGTTTTAGGGTTTAGGGCAGTGCAGTGGTGTTCGGGTAGTGTAGGGGGTCGTGCTGGGGGAGTGTTTTAGGGTTTAGGGCAGTGCAGTGGTGTTCGGGTAGTGTAGGGGGTCGTGCTGGGGGAGTGTTTGAGGGTTTAGGGCAGTGCAGTCGTGTTCGGGTAGTGTAGGGGGTTGTGCTGGGGGTAGTATTTTAGGGTTTAGGGTAGTGCAGTGGTGTTCGGGTAGTGTAGGGGGTCGTGCTGGGGGTAGTGTTCTAGGGTTTAGGGCAGTACAGTGGTGTTTGGGCAGTGTAGGGGGTAATGCTGGGGGTGGTGTTTTAGGGTTTAGGGCAGTGCAGTGGTGTTCGGGCAGTGTAGGGGGTCGTGCTGGGGGTGGTGTTTCAGGGTTTAGGGCAGTGCAGTGGTGTTCGGGCAGTGTAGGGGGTGGTGTTTCAGGGTTTAGGGCAGTGCAGTGGTGTTCGGGCAGTGTAGGGGGTCGTGCAGGGGGTGGTGTTTCAGGGTTTAGGGTAGTGGTGTTCGGGCAGTGTAGGGGGTCGTGCTGGGGGTGGTGTTTCACGGTTTGGGGCAGTGCAGTGGTGTTCGAGCAGTAAAGGGGGTCGTGCTGGGGGTGGTGTTTCAGGGTTTAGGGCAGTGCAGTGGTGTTCGGGCAGTGTAGGGGGCGGTGCAGGGGGTGGTGTTTCAGGGTTTAGGGCAGTGCAGTGGTGTTCGGGCAGTGTAGGGGGTGCTGCAGGGGGTGGTGTTTCAGGGTTTAGGGCAGTGCAGTGGTGTTCGGGCAGTGTAGGGGGTCATGCAGGGGGTGGTGTTTCAGGGTTTAGGGCAGCGCAGTGGTGTTCGGGCAGTGTAGGGGGTCGTGCTGGGGCTGGTGTTTCAGGGTTTAGGGCAGTACAGTGGTGTTCGGGCAGTGTAGGGGGTCGTGCTGGGGCTGGTGTTTCAGGGTTTAGGGCAGTGCAGTGGTGTTCGGGCAGTGTAGGGGGTTGTGCTGTGGCTGGTGTTTCAGGGTTTAGGGCAATGCAGTGGTGTTCGGGCAGTGAAGGTGGTCGTGCTGGGGCTGGAGTTTCAGGGTTTAGGGCAGTGCAGTGGTGTTCGGGCAGTGTAGGGGGTCATGCTGGGGCTGGTGTTTCAGGGTTTAGGGCAGTGCAGTGGTGTTCGGGCAGTGTAGGGGGTCTTGCTGGGGCTGGTGTTTCAGAGTCTAGGGCAGTGCAGTTGTGTTCGGGCAGTGTAGGGGGTCTTGCTGGGGCTGGTGTTTCAGGGTTTAGGGCAGTGCAGTGGCGTTCGGGCAGTGTAGGGGGTCGTGCTGGGGGTGGTGTTTCAGGGTTTAGGGCAGTGCAGTGGTGTTTGGGCAGTGTAGGGGGTCATGCTGGGGCTAGTGTTTCAGGATTTAGGGCAGAGCAGTGGTGTTCAGGCAGTGTAGGGGGTTTTGCTGGAGGTGGTGTTTCAGGGTTTAGGGCAGTGCAGTGGTGTTCGTGCAGTGTAGGGGGTGGTGTTTCAGGGTTTAGGGCAGTGGTGTTCAGGCAGTGTAGGGGGTCTTGCTGGGGTTGATGTTTCAGGGTTTAGGGCAGTGCAGTGGTGTTCGGGCAGTGTAGGGGGTCGTGCTGGGGGTGGTGTTTCAGGGTTTAGGGCAGTGCAGTGGTGTTCCGGCAGTGTAGGAGGTCGTGCAGGGGGTGGTGTTTCAGGGTTTAGGGCAGTGCAGTGGTGTTCGGGCAGTGTAGGGGGTCGTGCTGGGGGTGGTGTTTCAGGGTTTAGGGCAGTGCAGTGGTGTTCGGGCAGTGTAGGGTGTCGTGCTGAGGGGTGGTGTTTCAGGGTTTAGGGCAGTGCAGTGGTGTTCGGGCAGTGTAGGGGGTCGTGCAGGGGGTGGTGTTTCAGGGTTTAGGGCAGTGCAGTGGTGTTTGGGCAGTGTAGGGGGTCGTGCAGGGGGTGGTGTTTCAGGGTTTAGGGCAGTGCAGTGGTGTTCGGCCAGTGTAGGTGGTCTTGCTGGGGGTGGTGTTTCAGACTTTAGTGCAGTGGTGTTCAGGCAGTGTAGGGGGTCTTGCTGGGGGTGGTGTTTCAGGGTTTAGGGCAGTGCAGTGGTGTTCGGGCAGTGTAGGGGGTCTTGCTGGGGCTGGTGTTTCAGGGTTTAGGGCAGTGCAGTGGTTTTCGGGCAGTGTAGGCGGTCGTGCTGGGGCTGGTGTTTCAGGGTTTAGGGCAGTGCAGTGGTGTTCGGGCAGTGTACGGGGTTGTGCTGGGGCTGGTGTTTCAGGGTTTAGGGCGGTGCAGTGGTATTCGGGCAGTGTAGGGGGTCGTGCTGGGGGTGGTGTTTCAGGGTTTAGGGCAGTGCAGTGGTGTTCGGGCAGTGTAGGGGTTGTGCTGGGGCTGGTGTTTCATGGTTTAGGGCAGTGCAGTGGTGTTCGGGCAGTGTAGGGGGTCGTGCTGGGGGTGGTGTTTCAGGGTTTAGGGCAGTGCAGTGGTGTTCGGGCAGTGTAGGGGGTCATGCTGGGGGTGGTGTTTCAGGGTTTAGGGCAGTGCAGTGGTTTACGGGCAGTGTAGGGGGTCTTGCTGGGGGTGGTGTTTCAGGGTTTAGGGCAGTGGTGTTCGGGCAGTGTAGGGGGTCTTGCTGGGTGTAGTGTTTCAGGGTTTAGGGCAGTGCAGTGGTGTTCATGCAGTGTAGGGGGTCGTGCTGGGGGTGGTGTTTCAGGGTTTAGGGCAGTGCAGTAGTGTTCGGGCAGTGTAGGGGATCGTGCAGGGGGTGGTGTTTCAGGGTTTAGGGCAGTGCAGTGGTGTTCGGGCAGTGTAGGGGGTCGTGCTGGGGGTGGTGTTTCAGGGTTTAGGGCAGTGCAGTGGTGTTCGGGCAGTGTAGGGGGTCGTGCAGGGGGTGGTGTTTCAGGGTTTAGGGCAGTGCAGTGGTGTTCGGGCAGTGTAGGGGTCGTGCTGGGGCTGGTGTTTCAGGGTTTAGGGCAGTGCAGTGGTGTTCGGGCAGTGTAGGGGGTCTTGCTGGGGGTGGTGTTTCAGGGTTTAGGGCAGTGGTGTTCGGGCAGTGTAGGGGGTCATGCTGGGGGTTGTGTTTCAGGGTTTAGGGCAGTGCAGTGGTGTTCGGGTAGTGTAGGGGGTCTTGCTGGGGGTAGTGTTTCAGGGTTTAGGGCAGTGCAGTGGTGTTCGGGCAGTGTAGGGGGTCATGCTGGGGGTGGTGTTTCAGGGTTTAGGGCAGTGCAGTGGTGTACGGGCAGTGTAGGGGGTCTTGCTGGGGGTGGTGTTTCAGGGTTTAGGGCAGTGGTGTTCGGGCAGTGTAGGGGTCTTGCTGGGGGTAGTGTTTCAGGGTTTAGGGCAGTGCAGTGGTGTTCGGGCAGTGTAGGGGTCATGCTGGGGGTGGTGTTTCAGGGTTTAGGGCAGTGCAGTGGTGTTCGGGCAGTGTAGGGGGTCGTGAAGGGGTGGTGTTTCAGGGTTTAGGGCAGTGCAGTGGTGTTCGGGCAGTGTAGGGGGTCGTGCTAGGGTATGTGTTTCAGGGTTTAGGGCAGTGCAGTGGTGTTCGGGCAGTGTAGGGGGTCGTGCGGGGGTATGTGTTTCAGGGTTTAGGGCAGTGCAGTGGTGTTCGGGCAGTGTAGGGGGTCGTGCAGGGGGTGGTGTTTCAGGGTTTAGGGCAGTGCAGTGGTGTTCGGGCAGTGTAGGGGGTCGTGCTTGGGGTGGTGTTTCAGGGTTTAGGGCAGTGCAGTGGTGTTCGGGCAGTGTAGGGGTCGTGCTGGGGGTGGTGTTACAGGGTTTAGGGCAGTGGTGTTCGGGCAGTGTAGGGGGTCTTGCTGGGGGTGATGTTTCAGGGTTTAGGGCAGTGCAGTGGTGTTTGGGCAGTGTAGGAGGTCTTGCTGGGGGTAGTGTTTCAGGGTTTAGGGCAGTGCAGTGGTGTTCGGGCAGTGTAGGGGGTCATGCTGGGGGTGGTGTTTCAGGGTTTAGGGCAGTGCAGTGGTGTTCGGGCAGTGTAGGGGGTCGTGAAGGGGTGGTGTTTCAGGGTTTAGGGCAGTGCAGTGGTGTTCGGGCAGTGTAGGGGGTCGTGCTAGGGTATGTGTTTCAGGGTTTAGGGCAGTGCAGTGGTGTTCGGGCAGTGTAGGGGGTCGTGCTGGGGGTAGTGTTTTAGGGTTTAAGGTAGTGCAGTGGTGTTTGTGTAGTGTAGGGGGTCGTGCTGGGGGCAGTGTTTTAGGGTTTAGGGTAGTGCAGTGGTGCTTGTGTAGTGTAGGGGGTCGTGCTGGGGGTAGTGTTTTAGGGTTTAGGGTAGTGCAGTGGTGCTTGTGTAGTGTAGGGGTTGTGCTGGGGATAGTGTTTTAGGGTTTAGGGTAGTGCAGTGGTGTTTGTGTAGTGTAGGGGGTCATGTTTTAGGGTAGTGCAGTGGTGTTTGGGTAGTGTAGGGGGTCGTGCTGGGGGTAGTGTTTTAGGATTTAGGTTAGTGCAGTGGTGTTGGGGTAGTGTTTTAGGGTTTAGGGTAGTGCAGTGGTGTTTGTGTAGTGTAGGGGGTCATGCTGGGGGTAGTGTTTTAGGGTTTAGGATAGTGCAGTGGTGCTTGTGTAGTGTAGGGGGTCGTGCTGGGGTAGTGTTTTAGGGTTTAGGGTAGTGCAGTGGTGTTTTTGTAGTGTAGGGGGGTCATGTTTTAAGATGCAACGCTCCAATACCTGACCAGTCTGCACTACATAAAACTGCAAAAAAACTAAAAATAAAAAGTGTTTTGCACACTTTTGTCATTGGGCTATATGTGGGCTACATCTGGGTAATATTTGTGCTACATTTGGGCTCTTTTTTCACTGGTGGCCATCTTGGAAGACTTCTTTGTTATGAAGTTTCCTAATTTCCTCATTTACTGCAGTCTCCTCAGTAGGAAATGCTTTCAGTTTTTTACTTTGATTCCATCAAGAAGGCATTCAGATGTGTCACACATTTGCCATAAATTCAGAATGTTATTACTCTAGTTGTTCATTAGATCACTGTAGTAAAGCTACTGCTCACCAAGACGTTAACTGGAAGTCTACTGCTGGTATTGAAAGTGATTGTTTCAGTCTGCATGTCAGAATTTTCTAATGAAATAGAAGAGGATTTGAGATCTCACTTAAAACATGCACTACATTTTCTTTTTGCAGCACTAACCATAATTTCTATGGCAAAATGAACCCCCTCATTTTGTTCCTTTTTAAATTAAATGTTTTAAGTGTTACCAGTTTATTCCAATCAAGATGGCTTCAGGTGTGCCATACTTTTGTCATAAGTAAGGCTGTTAGCACTCTAGTTGTTCTTTAGAACACTCTGGGAAGCTGCAGTAGAACACAAAGGCATCAACTGACAGGCTGCTCCTGTTGAAATATAACAGGAAGATATTTGAGATCTCACTTAAAACATGTCCTAATTTTTCTTTCTACAGCACTAACCATAATTTCTATGGCAAAATGAACCCCCTCATTTTGTTCCTTTTTAAATTAAATGTTTTAAGTGTTACCAGTTTATTCCAATCAAGATGGCTTCAGGTGTGCCATACTTTTGTCATAAGTAAGACTGTTAGCGCTCTAGTTGTTCATTAGAACACTCTGGGAAGCTGCAGTAGAACACAAAGGCATCAACTGACAGGCTGCTCCTGTTGAAATATAACAGGAAGATATTTGAGATCACACTTGAAACATGTCCTAATTTTTCTTTCCAGAGCACTAACCAGAATTTCTATGACAAGATGAACCCCATCATTTTGTTCCTTTTTAAATTAAATGTTTTAAGTGTTACCAGTTTATTCCAATCAAGATGGCTTCAGGTGTGCCATACTTTTGTCATAAGTAAGGCTGTTAGCACTCTAGTTGTTCTTTAGAACACTCTGGGAAGCTGCAGTAGAACACAAAGGAATCAACTGACAGTCTCTGCCATTGTTGGATGTACATGTTTTACTGAGAATGTCAGACTTCATTCTCACATGACTGAGAAAGATAATGTGAATTTACAGAAAATATGCTCTCATTTTAGCTTCTGGGGCACCTTCCAAAATTGTATGGGACAAGCATGTGAAAATAGTTTTCTCTCAAACATGATTCATGATATCCCAGCAGAAGGTTTTTCACAGGGTAAAATCACCTTAGAACACACCACAATTCCTGAAATTAGTATGGTACCATCAACAAATGAATTCTAATGTAACTAAAGTCTGTTATCACCCTTTATAGTTCTCCTTTTGGTAACCCTCAAAATCTTCGATTCACTACAATGCATTTCAATGGGGTACTATAATTTATATTGGTCCCAAGATGGCTGCCAGCAATTCCAGGATGAAGTGCTGACAGCCAATCAGATCTCACGATGACATGTGTGGTTAGGCTCCGCCCAGATATATATGTGTTTTTACTTTTGATTTCTCAGCAACTACTGAACGGATTTACACCATTTAACAAAAAGGGTTCTTTTTGAACCAAGAACTACCTCTTTGCCAAATTTGGTGTAATTCCGTTCAGCAGTTCAGGCTGTAGCCTTGCATAAAGTTTCCAATGGGAAATTGATTTTTTGACTCTTATTTTTTAATTTCTCCGCAACTACTGAACGGATTTACACCATTTAACAAAAAGGGTTCTTTCTGAACCAAGAACTACCTCTTTGCCAAATTTGGTGTAATTCCGTTCAGCAGTTCGGGCTGTAGCCGTGTCTAAAGTTTTCTATGGGAAAATGAATGGGGAAAACACGTTTTGGGACCCCCCTCTTTTCTCGGCCCCCGCTTGACGAATCACCCTGAGACTTTCAGGGTAGGAGCGGGCCATAAAGTTTGAAAATTTAGCGAAGATTCGTCAACCGACGCAAGAGTTATTTCAAATAGAATGTCGCGGATTTCCTATGGAAAATAGGTCCTAACTATAACTATCTACTGGCGACCGCCAGTAGATAATATATATATATATATATATATATATATATATGCCCTTGAGGGAAGGGGAAGCAAGAAAAAAAGAAGGTAAAAATAAATAAAAATCAAGAAAGGGGGAGAAGGGAACAGGGATATAGAATGAAATAATGTAAAAAAGAAAAGAAATATGTAAAGAAAGAATGAAAAAGAAGGAACAAAGGGAGGAAACTAGAAAGTTAGATAAGAGAAGGATGATGTAAGGAAAGGAGGATGGAAAGATGTAAACGGAAGGAATAAGAAAACAGAAGTATGAAAGAAAGGGTGAATTAGGAACAAGGGGCCAAGAAAAAATGAAAAGGAATGAAAGAACAATGGGAGTAAAGAATGATGGAAAGAAAATGAAATAAGAATATAAAGACAGAAACAAGGAAGGAAATGAAATGAAATGAAAGAAGGGACAGACAGAAGAAAGATGAAAAGAACGCAGGTGTAATGAAAGCAGAAAGATAAAAAAATAAAGTATAAAACAAAGACGCAAAGTATTAAAGAAAAGATAGAAAGAAGGCAGGAATAAATGAAAGGGGAAACAATTCATAAGCCTAATATCTATATATAAATACACTAAGCCTGTTGAGTACATCAAATCACCTAAATCTGGCGTATGCATAATCTCCTCTCCCACAGCATCCCCTAAATCACATTTACAAACGTAGATCCTCACCATTGTCTTCTCTCTCTTCCCAGTAGCTATGTCAGTTGGGCTGAGTGAGCCAATCCGACCACCTCTGTGCTCATTCCTAACCCAAAGAAGTGCTGTCCATGCAAAGAGGAGATGCTAATGAGGTAACTAGATGACTTAGAAATCAGCACTATCTATGACCACTTAGTAAGAGGAGAGTGAATGCAAAAAGCGATTTAAAATGATAAGGAAGGAAGATCACACTGGGGTAAAAGATGAAATGAGCAACATCCTCTAAAGACTAAGACTATGCACCACAAGCTTTATTAGAACCACAAGACAAGTGGGGAAAAGGAGACAATGCACACAATTTCTTCAAGGCAGGGAGATCAAAGTTTTCAAAAAGAGTTTAGTCACGTGCTGGGATAGAACCCAGAAAAATAAACACTCATTCGAATACAATCTACAGTTTACAGTCCATAGATATGGAACACCACAATCATCACACTACTTTCTATGTCCAGGTAAGCTACGAAGGGCTGACCTATGGTTCACCTGAGTATCATATAGTAATGTCAATTCATATATACCCTTCTGCCCCACACTAAAACTAATAGCATAATACTCAGCGGTGGATGTATGATGATGCAACGCAAACAAAAACAACGCACACCATTACATCGCATTTCTCACATCGCATGCACCGTTACATCGCATGCATTCACCACGCAAACCATTACATCGCACTCCGCCCTCACATGCATGCAAAAGACCTTTACAACGCAGACAAAGACCACGCATTCTATTACACAGCAAAATTCTCCCTAACGGCCCCCCCAAACACACTACAACGCCCTGACACTACCCTCAACCCTAAGGCGTAAACAGTAAAGCCAAAAACAGTACCATACACTAATATTAACCCTAAGCCCTAACCCTAAAGCCTAAAACACTACCATATACGACTCTTAACCCCAAGCCCTAACCCTAAAGTCTAAAACACTACCATAGACTACTATTAACCCTAAGCCCTAAACCATAAGCCTAAAACACTACCATATACGACTCTTAACCCTAAGCCCTAACCCTAAAGCCTAAAACACTACCATATACAACTCTTAACCCTAAGCCCTAACCCTAAAGCACTACCATATACTACTATTAACCCTAAGCCCTAAAGCCTAAAACCCTCCCCTCCACTACACTCCCCATAAACTACCCTAAACCTTAAAACAGTCCCCTCCACTACACTCCCCACCAACTACCCTAAACCCTAAAACACTACGAGTACAGCGTCGTCCTTACCTGTCTCTCGTCGTGGTGCCAGCGTTGTCTCCCCGCCGTCCGTGTCCCTGCGCCTGCGTTCTAAAAGCGCCCGCGATGTAATGGCGCCTGCGATGTAATGTCGTGCGTAGTGAACGCACGCGCCGTAACATCGCGTGCGTTGTAACGGCACGCGACGTAAACGCATGCGATGTAACGCATGCGTTGCGATGGTCGTTCGCCCTCAGCGGTTGGCAGCCAACTGTAGCGTATTCCACTTTGTAGCGGGTTCGAAGGAAGGGGCAGGAAAACAGGTTGGTGCACACAGGGTTTTATTTTATGGAGCACACGTCTTCTGTTAGTAGCCAGAGTTTCTAGTAATGTCGGGATGGAATGCGACAACTCTCTCCTCCTGAATGGCGCCTTTTGTGGATAGAGGACGTCTTCGGGGAACCGCTGCCTGGTCCTTCGATCGTCCAGCTTCTTCCCGGTCTTCGGTGGCTCTCGTGGGAAGAAAGGGAATGTGGAGAAATCATGAGTGTTTTGTGCCCTTTGGTGCGAAGGAGGGAGGGGGTAGTGAAGGAGAACACTTCAAACCAGTGCTGCACGTCTAGGAAAAGGAGTGTGTGTGCAGGGGGGGGAACACACCTATGGAAGGGTCTGGTAGGGGCTGTCTCCCTTAGCCGTCGGGTTTCTCCCGCCTCCCTACCCAGCCCGCAAACCGCCCTCGTACCTCTGAGAGCCACGCTCCTCCGGGAGCGTGGCTGGGCGCAACGTGGTCCCGGTGGCCTCCTGGCTCTCGTAGTGTCTCCGCACTTTCACCGACGTTTCCGGCGCCCGCTGTCACTCCCGCTACTCTCGGTTCTTCTCCTTGCTCCGCGTTCTCTGGTTCGCCTTGTTCTTCCCGCTTCACCTTAGTCTCTCGTCCTCCGGTGGTGTAACACACCTCCTTCCGGGTCTCCGTTCTTCTTGTTGGCCTGCTCCAGTCCACGTCATCATTCGGGGCGGAGTCAGTCGGCTCCGCGTTCCAGTTAAAGAGACAGTACTCTTTATCTGCTGTACTTCCGAACGATGGGGGGGAGCGATACTTCCAGTCTTCCTGCTGCTGTAAAAGAAGAGTTTGTTCTATTGTAGGTGCGTCGTACCATTGTGTCGAGTGTCCATTATAGTCCCCTGGCTCCTCTGCCCCGTGACACACTTATACTAACATTCGACATATCTGCTGTGGGTCTTGTCCGTCACCCAATACTGTACCAGCACATAAACCAGCCATCACCATAAGGCATGGAATAACTGAACAGACGCCACATACTGCAGGCCAATTGAGATTCTAATCTAGTCCACCACTGCAGCTAGCAACTTAGCTACATAGTACAACTGCTTCTTTACATCTCACAATGCCATTCAGATATGGGATAATAGTAACAGAATCCATCTCTGCAGATCTCCTCATCCTTCACATTCCAACCATGCCTGCTCCGGACTAAAAAATGTAAACAAGTATCAGGTTATGTTGAACATGATATTGTTGTTATATTTTAGCTTTGACAGAGTCCTTTTGGACAAAACACACGTTGGCTGTTTCCAAAGTGGCCAATAATGATTGCTTTTACGCTGACATGGGAATAGAGAACTATTAATTTCACCATAAAAACCTTTTTGTTTACTATAGATATTTATGAAGGAACTGCTCAATGTCACTATAGACTTTGCTCCAATCTCTCTAGCTCCTCTGGCTACCTCCCACACCTTCCTCATGTCTGTCAATATATCTCTCCCTACCATATCTTTACTTATCCGTCTTTGACGACCTATCATCATTCTCGAACACTCTTTATCCTCCTACCTCGCCCCTCTCTGCACCACACCGGTTTCCATTTCACTGCCATGTACCATTATCGACATCAACTTTCTACATTTCACCTTTCTTTGCTTCACCCGCTCTACCTCATTTTTCTACCCCGTCTATCGAATCTTTCACTACACGTCTGTTAATATTCATTTTGTCTTGTCATGAGTCCCGTGCAGGGCCCATAGTTGTTTTCCCTATGTTAGCATGAGCATGTTGCAGACTGTCCTCTGCTTTGCACACGTTACCTTACAGATATATTTTGTTTTATGCCACAATGTACTTTCACACAAAACACGCTTTTGTTTTGCCTTCTGTTCTTTCCCTGGGATTTAGTCTGAACATGTAGACAAGGTCGAACAACAATTCCCCTTGTTATTCTGCTCTGGTCAGGTCCTAGCACCTAGATAAAACACGCAAATGCAGCTGTTGTTTAGGAACACGTACTGTTGTGATATAGGTATGCACAGGTAGGTAACACAAACTTGGAGAGGGACCTTTCCAGGGAAAAGATCATGACAAGCGTCTCAGATGTAGAACTTTCATCTGTGTATACTGAGGTACGGGGTCTACTGCGAACACCTAGAGATCTTCTGATATATAATCATTTTGGCTTCTGTAGAAGGGGAGGAAGGTTAGGCTACCCTGTCGTCTATAATGACAGCTCTATTTATGATTTAAAGACTACTTGCTATGCTAACCGTATTTGTGTTAGGCATTTTCCTACTTGTTGTGTCAGGTATACTGCATACCAGAGCACGATAGTTAAAATAACCATTTTAAACTTTCCTCGTGTCTCTTTCAGAACTTATTGTGGAGCAGTACGAGTGTGTGAGCGAAAGGGTGTGTCCTGCAACCACGATTCCTGAGAGAGTCTGGAGTGTTGCGTTCTTGGGTGTCTAATCACTTGTTCCTCTGTGAGCGAGTAGGAGGACAAGTGAGACACTATAGCTAGTCGGTCCCGGGCTCATGGGTACTCAGGTGGTAGGATGACTCAGTCCCTGCCTACTAAAGTCCCATAATCCCAACCATAGTTCTGTGACTCTGCAGAATCCCTGTAACATGGCACTGCCAATGTTTGGTCTGGTACTTATTCACGGGACACCTAAGTAGCGCACGTGCTTGTCCACAATACCCTAGCACCGTTTTCCGGAGAGGTCAGTGGTGGGAGGGCTTTGCCTCCTCAGTTTTTAGGGTTCCCCTACTGCTGTAGGTTTTCAAGCTTGAAATTTAAAAGGTTTTCAACCCATTTTGTGCTACCGTTTGTTTCCATTGTCTTCCACAAATGGCGCAGTCGATTCCGGCCCACTGCCTTGCTGCCCTCACTCAACATTTGTTGCAACATGGAGTCCCCAATGCGGGGTCTCCAATTGCCTTTGTAGTCGAGGCGGATCCAGCATACCATTTCTAAGTGTTTTACTCTTGGGTTACGTTTCCTGCAGTGGAGGCAAATGAATATTCTTTCCATGCTTATATTTCGGCCGCTGCTCCAGCTGCTTATCGACCTTATACGGTTGTTGAAGTTCATTTTACGGTCTGGGAGCATCAAATTTGGTTTAATGGCGCCTACCCCATCCTCTTTCCTTTGTTCGCATGGGCCCCTTAAGTATTGGTGGGGCCACTTGGCCTGTAAAGGCCGGTTTTACTCCGCATCCTAATGATCTTAATGCGAATGTGGCAGAGGTTCGTTTGTTATATGCTCAGGTTGTTCTTTATAGATGCCTGATCCAATTTATTGCCCGTGCTTTGCTGGTGGCTCCACATGAGGCTGCGCCTCTGGTGCAGGCTGCGCATGGTGGCGGTCTTGTAATTAGCCCCATTATGATTAATTCGGTGACGGGCAAGCGTCCTCAAAATCGTGAAGACTTGCCGTTTTGGATTGCACAGAAAATTGAATAGCTTGATGCTGTTTTCCCTCTTACGGGTCCTGTTGAGAAGCATAGGATCCTTACTATGTGCTTGCCTAGTGGTCTGATTCCTCCTTTGGCCGACTGCAACACCTGGGGGATGGTGTTTGCCTCAGTGTATACACTTTGTTATGGCACCCCCTCCATGACCATTCTTCCGAGCGTTCTTAAACAGGTACAGGATGAACATGGGGCAGGTCCTGCCATAGATCTGGGGATGAAATTGTTATGCATTTTTCCGATAGTCTCCGGTATGATTCTTTCTAATGTTTAAGGTGAAGCAGCAGCCTTGATGGTTCATCAACGCCTTTCGGCGGTGCCTGAAAAAACATGTGTTGCCGATTATTATTGCTGACATTTATATGTCCTTGGGATGCAATAATTTGAGGGTTAGACCTTCTCCACAGTCTCAGGACAAGCCCCCTCCTGCAAAGGAGGGGTGCCCAGTTTTTCCCCCAAAAAATGGGACAAAAATAAGCAGCAACAGAAGCCTAGGTCTTGTGGTGGTTCGCCACCACTTGATGTTTCTGAATGTAGATATGATTCACGTGATCGCTCTAAGATTAAAACTTCTGAGAGGTTTCAGGTTCCTGATCCTCGTTTTCCTCGTTCCTTTCAGGACTCGTCTGATCAACAGTACGACAGAGGAGGACGACAAGATGGCAGACAAGATGAGTCTGTGGAACCACAGCGGGACCCGCAGCGCTCTTTTGACGTGAAAGTCAAGAGGGAGGAACCACCTCCGTACAGAGCCCCGTTCCAGAAGAAAAAAGTTGCGCTATTGATGGCGGAATGTGGCGGCCCCAGGCGGTGAGAACCCTCCTCCTGGATAGGAGTTGGGCAGTGACTCTCCTCGACAGCGCGGCAGAAGTTACTGTAGTGCGCCAAACACTTCACCTGTTTCTGGAGGCGAAAGCAACTGATACCTTTGTCATTGTTGAAATGACGGATACCCGCGTAGCTCCCCCTGATAGACTTTATCAAATTGACATGCAGATTGAAGGTGACATTAAGTGCACCTTAAATGCTGTTTTTTGCACAACTTGACATCTTCATATGACTTTTTATTAGCGGAGGTCGATTGGCCTCCCCACTTTTTTCTTGCTTGTCCACGTGGTGAGGGTGTGATAGTCCCTTCCTTTTCGCAATATTTCCCTGATGAGACTAAGCATGCCTATGCTTCGGAGTGGGCGCTTGCCTTAGCTCCTGCCTTATATCGCTGGTTGAGATAGGGATTCTCCTTCACATGTTGTACCTGTTCGCTCTGTTCCTCACCCAGAGCCTCAATATTCAATTAAACATGAAACTAAGGCATCCGTAAAAGAAATTTTGACTCAACTGGTATATCAGGGTGTAATCGAACCCTGTGTCTCTGCGATGAATAACCATCTTTTTCTAGTTTTAAAACCTGATGGTTCATATCGCATTGTTTTGGATTATAGACATTGGAATAGTCATAACCGTACACATGCAGTGCAAAACATGCATAGTACAGCATTGATCAATAATATCGTATGTAAATGATTAATTTAAACGACTTTGGATATTTCCAATGGCTGTTTTAGTCATAACCTGGCTTCTTAGAGCCGGGACTTGTCCGCATTCAGAGCCCTCTGCACTCAGAGGCGCTATGCGAGATTGCCTATGGGGTATAAGAATAGCCCCGGTGTTTTTTCGGCACGTATTGTGGCGCTCTTCAATGAGATTGACCCTGATGCATTTTCATGTGTTGATGACATATACCTGCCGGACGATGACTTAAATCCTCATCTTGCGCGGGTGGATCGCATCATTACACGCTTTGCGACTCTATGCTACAAGTTTAATTTTGCGAAATCACATATCGCGTTTTTGGCCGTTTTCTGTCTTGGTTATGAATTGAACAATGAGGGTAGGGGTTTAGCCCCCAATTTTTGGGAGAAGTGTGCTCAATTGCAACCTACATCTACCCTCAAGAAATTGCAGTCACTGTTGGGTTTTTTGCAGGACTTATATTCCGGACTGTGCTCAGCCTATCAAACCTCTTTATGCTTTGATACAACCCTCCTTTTCTGCTTCCTCTTGGCTTCCGCAACACACCGCAGTGCTGCGTGCTGTGCAGTCTGACTTACTTGCGACGCAGTACGTACAAACTAGATGGAATAATACGAATTTGCTCATCCGGATTCTTCCCGGACTGATCGGCTTCACTTATGTGACTTTTAATGAGGGTGGTACAATCCCAATCGCTTATAAATCACATCTGTATACTCCTGCGGAGTTTTCGTTTCTATTCTACTGAAAAAATTCTCATTGCTGTGCAGATGGCTGTCCTAAAAGAACAACAACAAAGTGGACGGAGCCGATATAGGAATCCAGATACAAGGCTGACTCAATGCCATGCACAGGAATGGAGAAAAAAAAAACAATAGGTTTTGAAGAACCCTCACCCACCAACCTAGTTGATGGCATGTTTCATCATTGGGTTCCCAGCTGGGCTGCCGAATGCAACACAGCTGTGCTACGACGCCCGAGTTACAGCGGAGCAGGTTGATTTGTTGTGTGAGAGGGGTGATTTTAGTGCAGTTTAAAAGTACCTCTAGGATCCTCACTCGCTACTTTATTCCTGAGGTCCTAGGGCACGGTTAAAAAGAGAGCGGGGATATCGCGAAGATAAAATTGGTCTTCATTATCCCCACAGAATGGTCGACATGTTTCAGCCTCAGAGGTACTGAGGCTTTCTTCAGGACAAGGGCAAGTGAAGTGTGTCAAGAAATGAGTGACCACGTGAAATTTTCAGCACACACACTAAGGTGTGCTGTGGGTGCGGAGGTGTAGCTGTACTTACGGTTCCCACCGTCAGGTATAAAATCTGGAAAAATAAAGCCCAACATAAGACATACAAAACAAGTACATTGAAATAGAAATGACGGCTCGTGTGCAGCCACCTTATCGGATTTGTGAAGAAGTACTATCAACTATATACGAGTGCAGTCATTGAGTCGGTCTATTCGACACCCGGATTCTCAGGTAAGCCACTTCACACATGGGCATGCAAAATACACATAGTGTATGCTGAAACCTTGCATAGTGGGTAGTGCACACAAACATGCCTCATAGTGAAGGGAAACACATGTGATGGCCTCTAACCCGCACCTGAGGGTGAAGCCATAATAACATATATAGGCATGTTACCATTTTGGGGTGGCGTGCGGGTGCGATTGGTCTAATCAAGGTAGCCTGCTAAACCTGTGTATTGTGGTCGAGGCTATCAGAGCCTTATTACATTAAAGACTTCGGATTAAACTCTTGTAGGCAGAAAAAAATGACATATGGGGGAGAGAAAGCTACGTAGATTAGGCAGCTAATAATGATCCCGGAGGGGGCGGACTCCTGTAATCACACACTGCAGAGAAATGGACATGGGAGACAGTTAATCCTGAAGGTAGTTAGCCAATTAACCAGGTAAGGAACACAAGAAACATTCTCCACCCGTTCTGCCCTCAAAGCTTACTTCATCAAGGAGAACCGTCCGCCGTCGATACCTATCGTGGTCCTGCACAGGATCCCGACGGTATTGAGGCGTGGCGGAGTCTCCGTATATGAGTAGCCAGGAAGAGGCTGGAAGCGTAAAAACGTCACGTGCCGCGTCAGATTACGTGGTTGCGTTGGAAACGTGGCTCGATTTTTAAACAACTAGAGCGTCCAGAGCCCTCTTTATTGAAAAGGAGGGCATGCGCCGTAAATGACGGCTAAGGGGTTCGATATCCGTGCAGAAGGGGCACAATGCTTGCTCATAGGATGCAGCATGAATAAGGGAGAGTTACTTTAGGTGATGTCGTGAAAAAAAGGGGGGCAGTATTATGCCATGACGTTAACGGGGATCAGATCACATAAGTGTTGCAAATGATAAGGAATCTGTAAAGCCCTCAAAGAAAGGCGATGTAGCCAAATTGCCTTGAACACCGTTTCATAGTTATATGGGGTAATATTGATAAATGTATCCATTATCAAGGGTCGTAATAGACGGCTAACGGATACATTTCGATTTTGGGAGAGCCTGATGACGATTTTTTGTGATAGAGAATCACTGAGATAGATTTACCCCAGAAGGGAGCATGCTCGTTCATAGAATTAGGGGTATGCTCAGTATGGTCATGAACGACTAATAAGAAAGCGAGTGATAAAAAAGCAAGGGATAAAAAAGCAGAATACTCAGGAAGGCGGGTATGTTGGAACACGCTCAGTGCCACCTTCTTATACGGCACAATCAATAATACATGAGTCGAGAGAAAGGGCTAGGGTAAAGTACATAAGATGAGGATGCCGTATCAATACGTTTTGCAAGTATGTGTTTAGTTGAGAAAAAGCATCTCAGGGCTATTTGTGTGGTTGCGGGTTCCTTATATTGGGATGTATATGCTGCGGTCTGGCAAGGCCAGATGAGTGTGCAATTGCGAGGAACCGTTTTAAGGATGTATTCAGCCTTATTTCAGAAATTATTCCATGAGTTCCAAGGGATATTGTCATTTAGGCCGTTCTTATTGGTTGACAAGCGGTAGACCCACTGTTGCTCTTTTTCAAAGAGACAGCTGTGAAGGTTAGTGAGGTTTTTGTCCAACTGCTCAATGACCACCCAGTGGAGGTCGTTAGCTGTATGTCTAGTCTCCAGATAATGATCTGTCATCCTAGTGGTGTTCCGTTTGCATCTAATATTGCTTTGGTGTTCGCAGATGCAAACTTTAATTTTACGGCTAGTCATTCCCCCATAGCGGAGGCCACAGGGGCAGGTGATCAAATAGATCACATTGCAGGAATTGCAATTGGTATGTTTCATGATCTGCCACGTTTTCCCAGGATCCAGGTTTAATGTTTTTACTGGTTTAGTGAGATGACACACACTACAGTTCCCGCACGGGAAATGTCCAGTAACGTTGGGTAAGCCCCATATGTTGAGAATAGTGTGGGTTGGGTGTTCCTGTGTTTGCGGACGAGTTGTGACCAGGCTGTCCTTGAGACTCCGTGCTTTTCTATAGGAAAACATAGGTTTTTCTCAGTCAAGTTTGCCCGTCCCCAGAATCCTCCAATGCTTTTGTATGATCCTGGACACTTGATTAGAGATGGTGCTATAGGTAGTGATGCATGTGAGCGGTATAGGTGTTGACATTCGCTGTGTCTCCTCCAGCAAACCTTCTCTGTTTTGGTTTCCGGCCTGTTTTTGGGCAGTCCGGATGACTTTTTTGGGATATCCACGTTCATTTAGTTTTGCAAAGAGAGAAGATGCTTGGTTTTTGTAGTCGGTAATGCTGCTGCAATTCCTTCGTAGTCTGAGATACTGGCCGAAAGGTAAGTTTTCACGTAAAGGTCTTGGATGAAAGCTGTAAAACCGGAGAAGTGAATTTCTGGCTGTGGGTTTGAAGTGTGTTTTTGTTTTTAATTTACCCATCTCAACTGTGATGTATAGGTCCAGGAATGTGATGGTCTTCTTGTCCATACTTTGTGTGAATTTTAAGTTTTGGTCGCGCTCGCTGATCCAGGTTAGGAAAGAATGCAGAGTCTCTTCCAAACCCTCCCAAATCAGGAAGATGTCATCAAGGTATCTTTTGTAGAACTTGACGTTTTCTTTGAAAGGCATGTCTGGGTTGAGGATGTGCTTTTTTTCAAATTCAAAGACATACAGACCCGCCACGCTCAGGGCACAGGTACTGCCCATCGAGGTGCCATAGGTCTGTAAGAAAAGGTCTCCCTCGAACTAAAAAAAGTTATCCTTTAAGGCTAATTCTGCACACTGTAATACAAAGGACCTGGGGGTGTTATCGTCCCATGTAGTGGCCTCAAGTGATGTTTTTAAAACATCAAGTGTATCATCCTGAGGGAGGCTGGTATATAAGCTCTCAATGTCGAGACTGACCAGGAGAGAGGTGTCTGGATTGAAGGTAAGAGAATCCAATTGCCATAGTAGATCTTTGGTGTCCTTTAGGTAGGTAGATGTTGCTTGGACTATTGGCTGAAGAAAAAAGTCGCAGAAGCGAGAGTGGTTCTAATAGTGAGCCAAGACCTGAAACTATTGGTCAGCTGGGGGGGGCGGGGGGGAGGGGAGGTTCTTGTTTTTGTGTATTTTTGGAAGCATGTAAAAATATGGAATCCTTGCTTCTTCTGTTAGGAACCCGGCCTCATGTTTACTGATTTTACCTCCGGCTTCAGCATTCTCTACTAGGACTTGGATTTTGGCTTTCAAAATCCCGCTGGGGTTGTGATCCAAGCATCTGTAGTTCTTCTGATCATTGAGTAGGCGTCTACATTCGGCATGATAGTACTCTTTGTTTTGGAGGACTATCCCGCCCCCTTTGTCAGCCGGTTTAATGATGATGTTGCTGTTGTTCCGCAGGGTCTTGAGTGCTTCGAATTAATCGCTGCTCGTGTTTTTGAAATGCTTCGCTTCTGTTGTTTTTTTTATTTCATTAAAGACCGCCTGTTCAAATGTGATAATTTCGACTGGTATCGTGCTGGGAGGGGGAGTGAATGTAGATTTCAATCTCAAATTGGTGTTGCCTTTCTCTTCTGATTCGTCTCCCGGTGGGTGGTTCTGGAAGAATGACTTTAGTTTGA
Organism: Calotriton arnoldi; assembly: GCA_963921515.1. Lineage (NCBI taxonomy): Eukaryota > Metazoa > Chordata > Amphibia > Caudata > Salamandridae > Calotriton > Calotriton arnoldi. The sequence goes on along the minus strand of CAWUFW010007092.1, from coordinate 1,015,928 downwards.
GTTTTCGAAAAAATTCTGCGAGTTCGCAGTGTAGCTTGAATTTGTCCAACCTTGCACTGGGCACAAAACCTAAACCCTTGTTTAGCAGTTTCTCTTCTGTTTGGGTAAGAGTGTGGGAGGAAAGATTGGTCACTAGACTCTGTGGGAGCCAGGTCCCGCTTGCTGGTCTCTGGTTCTGCTCCGTGTGTTGGACCCCATGTTCTGTTCCTCTTCCCAGTGGACTTGGTTTTGTTTTCTTCTCCTGCCGCGTCCTCTTCTGCCTCTCCCTAAAAAAGGGAACCTGGGATAGCTGTTCACAAAAGGGTGTTGTGGCTGTGCGAAAGGTGGGTTCCACCCGTACATCATGTGCGGGTTTGGTTGGACAAATGGGCCCGGGAAATTCATCTGACCTCCTGGTGGAAGTTAGGGCCAAGGTTGTGGCCAACTTTCAGTTCGTCTTCTCCTGCGTGGTTTGCTCCGGTAGCTTCCTCCACTGGACCGGCTGTTAGTTGACGAGTCATCGTCCGAAGACCCTCCAGACATGTCTGGTGGCCTTAGTGGTTTATAGTCCAGGTTCGCATAGGGATAGGTTTTCGTGTAAGAGAACTTTTTTAAGTCCTTTTGAAATGTTTGTATTTTAGATTGTGTGAGGTTGTCCTTGTACTCTGCCATTTCTTTGTTTGCCTCGTCCAACTTCTTTTTGAAAGAAGTCAATGTTGTTTTAAAATGATTTTCAGTGGCTTGAATTTCAGTCAGTATTGCATCTAACAACCGTTTCAAAGTCTGGATAATCAATATAATCCAGTCCCGGGTACAGTGCCAGGCTACCTGCGCCCAGTCTTTTCTGTGGAAGATGCGGGAGCATTGGTGACAATAAGCCCCTTCGGGGCAGTGTTATTCCTCAGGTACTCGGTGAGTATTACCCTGTGTAATATGGTTCTGATTCTGTTCCTTTTCTGTTCGGTGAGATTCTCCCAGTCGGCACTTTGAGCTATTGTTTATGCTACATTCAGATCGGCCATCAAAGGAGGGGCCAAGAGGATTAGGTTAACATCCTCCTCCGTGAAGGTAAAACCAGGATTTTCAGCCATTTTAAGAGTATGTTGACCATAAGACCTTCTGTATCAGTAAAAGCTCCCACAGCTGTGCTCTGTCTAGTCCATGAACAATAAAGAGAGAGCAAGGAAAACATTGGTACGTCCTTATCCCCAGATTCAAAAGATCAGCAACAAAGTGGACGGACCCGATATAGGAATCCAGATACAAGGATGACTCAATGCCATGCACAGGAATGGAGAAAAAAAACAATATGTTTTGAAGAAGAACCCTCACCCACCAACCTAGTTGGTGGCATTCTTCATCATTGGGTTCCCAGCTGGGCTGCTGAATGCAACCCAGCTGTGCTACGATGCCTGAGTTACAGCGGAGCGGGTTGATTTGTTGTGTGAGAGGGGTGATTTTAGTGCAGTTTAAAAGTACCTCTAGGATCCTCAATCGCTACTTTATTCCGGAGGTCCTAGGGCACGGTTAAAAACAGAGAGGGGATATCGCAAACATAAAATTGGTCTCCATTATCCCCTTAGAATGGTCGACATGTTTTAGCCTCAATAGAGGTACTGAGGCTTTCTTCAGGACCAGGGCAAGTAAAGTGTGTCAAGAAATGAGTGACCACGTGAAATTTTCAGCACACACGCTAAGGTGTGCTGTGAGTGCGGAGGTGTAGCCGTACTTACGGTTCCCACCGTCGGGTATAAAATCTGGAAAAATAAAGCACAACATAAAAGACATACAAAACAAGTACACTGTAATAGAAATGACGGCTAGTGTGCAGCCACCTTATCTGATTTGTGAAGTGTTACAACTATATACACGAGTGCAGTCATTGAGTCGGTCTATTCGACACCCGGATTCTCAGGTAAGCCACTTCACACATGGGCATGCAAAATACACAGTGTATGCTGAAATCTCACATAGTTGGTAGTGCACACAAACATGCCTCATAGTGAAGGGAAACACACGTGATGGCCTCTAACCCACACCTGAGGGTGAAGCCATAATAACATATATAGGCAGGTTACCATTTTGGGGTGGCGTGCGGGTGTCATTGGTCTAATCAAAGTAGCCTGCTAAACATGTTTATTGTGGTTGAGGCTATCAGAGCCTTATTACATTAAAGACTTCGGATTAAACTCATGTAGGCAGAAAAAAATGACATATGGGGGAGAGAAAGAATAGTATTACAAAAGCTACGTAGATTAGGCAGCTAATAATGATCCCGGAGAGGGTGGACTCCTGTAGTCACACACTGCAGAGAAATGGACATGGGAGACAGTTAATCCTGGAGGTAGTTAGCCAATTAACCAGGTAAGGAATACGAGAAACATTCTCCACCCGTCCTGTCCCCAAAGCTTACTTCATCAAGGAGAACCGTCCGCCGTAGATACCTATTGCGGTCCTGCACGGGATCCCGATGGTATTGAGGCGTGGCAGAGTCTCCGTATATGGGTAGCCCGGAAGAGGCTGGATGCGTAAGGATGTGACGTGCCGCGTCAGATTATGTGGTTGCGTTGGAAAAGTGGCTCGATTTTTAAACAACTAGAGAGTCTAGAGCCCTCTTTATTGAAAAGGAGGGCATGCGCCGTAAATGACGGCTAAGAGGTTCGATATCCATGCAGAAGAACACCCTCTGGCACAAGGTAAATGCATTTTTGTTGTTTCTCCGGTTCCCGCTCTGGAGGCGGTCAAGAAAGCCAGTGTACCTAATTCTAAAGCCCTTCATCCTCGTTGGATTCAATGGGTTACATCATTGACATCGGCTGATGTCAGTTTTGTTTTTGACCCTTCTTTGCAAACACAAGAATTTCTTCAGTATGAACATGTTCACCCTCTGCCTTCTTCGGTTCTTCCTCTAGAGGAGTACGCATGTCTCCTTTACACTGATGGTTCGGCTCAACCATCCATTGGTTCCAAGCAGGCTTATTCGGCTGCTTGTGCAATTGTCATAGGTTCACTGAAAGATGGAGTTTTTACGTCCTCTTTGGTGCATACGCAGTCTTTTGGAGACTGCACGGCCCAGTTGGCCGAGTTACATGCACTCCTCTTAGCTCTTGAATATGCTGATCCTGGGTTGCCCACCCTTGTTGTGGGTGATTCTTCTTACTGCGTACAGTCTTTTAATGACTATTTGTTTTAGAACAAAACAGTTTCCGGGATTCTAAAGGTAGCGCAATCAAGCATAAAATGCTTTGGTTTCGGCCCTTAAGGCACGCTTGCCCCTTACACATGTTGTTCATACGATGGGACATCAACGTGCAGGACTGCACGCTGTTGGAAATTCATTGGCTGATGAAGCAGCCAAATCTGCAGTAGCCACAGTTAGAGTAGTGGCTGCTACTCGCTCTATGACTAAAATTGACAATATTTTGGGAGCTATTACCGCAACTAAAGAGGATGCTCCTTTACCTCAAGGATTCCCTTCACGCTATACTTATCAGTTAACAACGGACAAAGTTCCTTTTGTTTATACTCCTACGTTTGATGATCGTATGATACCCAACCTTGACTGCAGACATTCTCTTATTGTGGCTGCTCTTGAAGGCATGGCTTCTGCTCATGCTGGTGTTGCGGCTACTGTTTCTCTTTTACAACAACGCTATTGGTGGCGCGGTTCATACCAGCAGACTATCAAATATGTCCTTTGTTGCAATGTATGTCAACAAATTAAGGCTTCCACTGTGTCGCGTACGCCACAAACTCATCTCTATTTCTAATCATCCTTTTGGCTGTATTTTTTACCTTGATCATTGCGGTCCTTTGTCATCAGACACTGCCTTTAAGTACATCTTGGTTGCAGTGGATCCTTGCACTTGGTTCGGCCGCAGCGCTCTGCTGATGCTCGCACTGCTATAAAGGATTTGCATGTCTTCATCGGGACTTATGCCTGTGGCACTTTCCATTCTGACCAAGGTTCGGCTTTTGCCTCTAAGGCTTACCGTGATTCAAAGAAGTCAATAGGAGTGCACATGCATTTCTCGTCTTCATATCGGCCTGAGGGCTATTCTGTTGTGGAGCGGATGAACCGTGAGTAAAAGCAATCTTTAACAGCAAGGGTACTAGGTACGGGCCTTGGTTGGTTAACTCACCTCTATGGGGTTCAACGAGCTCTTAATAATCTCCCAAGAAGATCTCTAGGTGGGCGGACCCCGTACGAAATGTTGTTTGGCATCAAGAGGTTTGTTCCAGACCTTGACGATCTAGACGTTGTGGAGGCTGCCACAACATTTGACGTAGATAACCACTGTGCTGTCTTACAGGATCTACAAAAGTGTTGTCATACACTGGCAAAATCACATTTGCCATCGGCTACGCCTGAAGAAGCTGCTTTTTTTAATCCTGTTACAGGCTAGCTCCCTACAGTAGGAGATCTGGTTCGTGAAAATGTGGCCAACAAGAAAGAATTCGGACCATCGTACCATGCTCCTGTGCCAGTTCTTCACCTCCGGGGTAGCCGAAATGTGATTCTGCCCCCTCTGCCTGGTTGCAAAGATAATCGCTTCATTTCGATTGACCATGTCAAGTTACACCATATGGCTGATACTGAATAGTGTGCCTCGGGGTGTTCCAGTGCGGGATATTCCTTTACAGCTTGTGAGCTCAGATTTATTTGACTCTCCTCGGCTGCCGGAGGGGGAGGTCGAGCCTTCAGTTGACCTGATATCTGTTTTACCTTCTACACCCCCTACAATGGAAATAGATTATTCTGATCCACCCCTTGAGTCCTCTACCGGAATACCAGCCTCAAATTCAAATATAGATTCCCAGCCTCCATTGTTTCAGCTGAGTTCTTCTGTTTACTATATCGATCAAAGCAAACACAAGGGGATGATGGACGGAGCGCTGACACTTTTCAGACCCTCACCCCCAGTCACAGATCTGGGTTGAATCCATCATCATTCTTTAGCTCAATTTGCCACCCTAGTTCAGACACAGCTACATGCAAATCAGTCTTGACCCTGTGCCTCATGGGAACAGTCCAGCACGAACTGCCAAGCCATGTCTTCCCTGAACCAGAAACAAGCATCCTGGGACCAGTTTCGGGGTAATACCCCTCATCAGCCAGGCTAGCTTGAATCCAGTGACAAAGTCGGATGACATTAACTTTTCTGATTTCATTTTAGGTCCCAAATCCCCTCTTAGCAAACAAGTTGTTTATGCTGCATATAATGAATTCTGGAAATTGTCACAAATGGAAGCTGCTGTGAGTTTGCGTCAAATAGATCGACAATTTAGACAAAGTGCTTGTAGTTGACAACAGCATTAATACGTTGTCATCTTGCATTAACACATTAGATAACATTGCGTCATCTGTAATTGATAATGTACAAAATGAAGTGTCTAGCTTCTATCATGGTCAACATCAACTTAGATCAGTTATGCAATTTGGGTGGACACTGCAGACACTTAAAAATGGACACGTACCTATTGTAGGAGAGTAGGATCTGCCTCTCATAGTTACCCCCACTTTTTGCTGATGTATCACTGTTTTTGACTTAGACTGACTGGGATCCTGCTATTCAGGACCCCAGTCTATCTGCTTTCTCCTATAAATTGATTGCATGTACTTTAGGTACACTCCAGATTGGATTCGGAGGTACCCTTATCAGTCCCTAGTATATGGTACACCATGTACCCAGGGCAAAGGTACCCCAGAGGCCTCCCAGGGGCTGAAGCATGTATTATGCCACCCCTGAAAGGCCATTCAAAAGGACACCACAGGTCTGCTACTGCAACCTGTGTAAGGAGGTGCATGCACCCCTTACTTAGATATAGGTTACCTATATCTATTCTAAATCACTACACATAGAAACCTATCAGTCACCCCTATTACAGGCCTTATCAATCCTGAAGGCAGGGTGCTGGGTTTTGTTTGAGAGGGTGCCCCTGCATGAGCAGAGCCCCTCTGCAGCCTTCGGAATCTATTCTCCGGGGTTGTCTGTGATGCAGCCAACCATATATACTTAAGTGCATTATAACCTCGCGGTAAATGCTAACTTTAAAACGGCTGCTTAGAAACATGTCGTGTTTTTGGTGTCAAACACCTTGGAATCATATCTCCACACCAGTAACTGGTGTGGGAGGTAGGATTCCTCCATTGTAGAACCACTACTATGGGTCACCGGTCTACCCGGTACCAGCTTTCTCGACCTGGGCAGCACAAAATGGATGCTGCCAGCCACAGACACGAGTCTGCCCTCCTGCTGCTGAGCTAAGCTTGAGCAGGGGGAAGGCCTGACAATAGGTTTCCTGTCACAGGGAGGTGTGACCACCTCCCAGACAGGCTTTAGTGTATGGGGGCTGGGTGGGTGCACTCTGAGAGTGCCAGAAAGTCTGCACTGGGGGCACATTTGGTGTCCCTGTGCATAGTCCAGCTCAAACCGGTTGCAGGAGCCATTTGCTCCTCCTCTGGTGCGAAACTGGACAAAGGACATGGGTGTAGCCACCCCTCTGTCCTGACCCTCCCCTAGGCGGGTCCCCAGAGTTAGTCCAACACCTTCCTTGGGTATAAAGTAGGAAACCTGGCTACAGGACTTTGGATTTTACCTGGACTAAACTGCAAGCAGAAACCAAGTACTTCGACGGTCTACACTTTGCTGGACGACAGAAGAATCTCCCTTGGAGTAAAGGAGTTACTCCCCTGCAGCAACAGGCACCTAAACGCATCTGACCGGTTTGCATCTCCCAAGCTCCTGAGGACTCCTAAGATTTCTGCAACACAGGAGGTGGGTTCCCGAGCATCCCTGAGGTTGATCTGCTCTCTCAGCAATCCTGAGACCAGTATCCATCGTGGGGACCGTGCAACCCGAACACCTGTGCACCCTGTACTTTTGCAGCAGCATATGCTTTTCGGCGATCCCTGAGGCTCTGCTTTGAACTACGTGTAGTCCCGACCCTGAGCAGCATTTCCACCAAAGATCTCCGGCCTCCACTCCACGAGTGCTCCGAGGACTGGTGCTTTGTGATTCCGCTTGAGGTCCCTTCGCGATCCCTGGTCCGTTGGCCTGTGGGTCCTGGCGAGGGTCACTTTGATTTTCCTTGGGCTTCCCTGGTTGCCCTGACTCCCCATAGCTTGGAGAGTCTCCTGGACCTCGCTGGTCCATACTGTAACTTGTTTCCTCTGCCTGCGTGGGTTGCCTTTGCCAAGGCTTGTTGGTGTTCAATCCGGACACTGACCCCTCAGCACTCGACATCCTTCGTGGGACAGCTCACCTCCGGACTTTGGTCATCGTCGACGTCTCCTGGTCCTCGTGGCTGCAGAGTCAAGCATCGAATCTTCACACCTAAAGCACCCGACATCGGTGGGCATTCGTCTATCGAGCCCCTGGTCACCCTGAAGTGACCCAGACTCTGTCCCCTCTGCTTTCAGGTTCTTCTCACCTCGGATCCAGGCTTGGATTCCACCAGACACTTTTCCCGGCAGCAGTACTTCTTCGCATCACGCCATTGAAAACGACGAGGGTTTCCGACACCACTTGACCCCTATGCACCCGGCTCCTCTGGGATAGGTAACACGGGTACCTCGGTACTCACAAGGGTGCTGGCCTTAGAACCTTCTATGTTCCAAAGGGTTTGCTTGAAGTCCTCTCCTAAGTGTCCTTAATCTTTAAATTTCCAACCGCGACTTTCCCATAGAGTTGTACGGAGCTCGCGTGTGTGTTCCCACACTGCACCCGTCCTCCGTGGGCTCCCTGTGTCACTCCTTTGGGTGGTTCCTTGGGGTCCCAACGATTCTACGTGCTCTAGGCACTGTGTCTATTGAAGTTGTGGTTGTTATACCACTTTCTTAGTATATTGTTCGGTCTCCCCCTAGAGCCCGCTGTGTATTGTGCTATTTACTGTCGTTCAATTGATTAAGTATTGTGCTTTATGTTCTAATCTCACATAGAGATTAGTAGAGAGTGTTTAGTAATAAATACATATTTTTTATATAACACTTGTGTGGTTATCCTTTCATTTGGTCACTTAGGAGGTTCTGTTCTGGTAAAACAAGCTGCTTTACGTTCCTTCAAGATTAAGCCTGAAGGCTGCTCTCCATAGCTACCACTAGGATAGCTTTCATAAAGGTTATCTTTGACCTAATCAGCAATAAGGGTCTTTGGACTGGTGCAAGGTGCCCACTTTAATTAGTGGACATCATATACCAGGCCAACTTCTCACATTGGTGTGCAGCGGTTGGGATTCAAGCTTGCTATTGTTTTACCAGATAAATCTCATTGAGTGATTAACTGAAAACCACTAAAAGTATTAGGTACATATAAATCAAGACTAGAATAAAGTAAGTTCTACTGAACTTGGAGTTGGGTAAGTCAAGGGTCTAGCACACCCTTTCTCCAACTCAAGAAAGTTTAGTCTCCACTAGGTTAGGTAGGTGCCTATACCACATAACACTAGTATGTCTTCTAGAGGAGAAGCCAGTGGCTCTCTGCCAACTAGGTATGACCATCTCTCATTCCAAGAATTGAGAAATATGTGTACATCTAGGAAGCTGAGGACAGGGAGAAGTGCAAGCACCCAACGTCTAATAGAGATGTTGCTCTTGGATAACCTCAGAAAGACCCCAGGGTCTGATGAAGTCGAAAGAGTGGGTGGGACAGGAGATGAGGAAAGAGCAGGAAGTGAACACTTCTTTGATCTGGACTCAAACCCTGGCCAGGAGGATCAAGATGATCTTAACCTGGAAAATCCAACTCTTCCTTCAGGTGGGGGAGAAGGCCCCACTGGACCTCTCTTTACTCCACCAGGAAGAGTACAGAGTTTGCCTAGAAGATCCAGAACTCCCTCTGTGGAGTCTAATCATTCAGGTACTTCTGTAAGGACCTCTGTGTCTAATAAGAGGGAATCCTCTCATGACAAATATTGCCAATTTTTAGAGATTGAGAGAATCAAGCGCAGGCTCAAGAGAGAGCAATTGGCCATAGACAGGGAATCCTTAGAGCTCCAGAGAGCAACCAGAAGATTGGGACTAGAGTCCCATGGTGGCAGCAACTGTGTCCCTAGAACTAGAGAGTATTCTCATGATCATAGGAACCTGAACAAGATAGTCCCTCCCTATCAGAGTGGGGATGACATCCACAAATGGATAACTGCACTAGAGAGGGCCTGTAAAGTACAGAGGGTCCCTCAGGAGCAGTGGGCAGCTATCTTGTGGCTCTCCTTTGCTGACAAAGGTAGAGATAAGCTCCTCACTGTTAGAGAAGAGGATGCTGACAATTACACAGTCTTGAAGAGTGCTCTCATTGATGGGTTTGGCTTAACCACTGAGCAATACAGAATTAAGTTCAGAGACACCCAGAAAGCACAGACTCAGGACTGGGTTGACTTTGTAGATTGTGCTACTAAGGCTCTGGAAGGCTGGTTACTTGGCAGTAAGGTGTGTGATTTTAAAGGATTGTACAATTTAATTATGAGGGAGCAGATCCTTAATAATTGCCAAAATCAGTTGTTGCATCAGTACCTGGTTGATTCTGATCTGACCTCTCCTCAAGAATTGGGAAAGAAGGCAGACAAATGGGTCAGAACCAGGGTGAAGCAGAAAGCTCAGAACCAAGGTAGTGACTAAGAAGTGAGATTCTAAAACCTCAGATAAGGGTGGGGAGAAGGGTAAAGACCAGAAGTCTTCACAAGGGCCCCAAAAACCTGCTTCGGGGGGGGTGGGGGGAGTCACAATCAAACAAGGGTAAAGGCAAAAAGAAACCTTGGTGTCATATCTGTAAAGAGAAGACCCATTGGACAAAAGATGCCAGTTGTCCAAGGGCCAAGGAATCTACTCCAGCCACCACTGCCCCTAAGGCAACTGTTCCCCCTAGCTCAGTTCCAAGTGGTGGTACACAGAATAAGGGTGTAGTAGGGTTGACCCTGGGATCTGAGATGGACTCTGGCCTAGTCAGAATTCCAACTCAGGCTGTGTTAGTCTGTGATGGAGGCATGGATATTGCCTCCTTATTTGTCAGTCCCAGTAATCTGGGCAAGTACAGACAGCAGCCTTTGATCAATGGTAAGGAGGCCATGGCATATAGGGACACAGGTGCAAGTGTCACCATGGTGACAAAAGAACTTGTGGGCCCTGACCAGATCATACTTGGTGAGATGTACCAAGTGACCAATGCAAGCAATGTCAGGACAGACCATTCCTTGGCAGTTGTGAATTTCACTTGGGGAAGGGTAACTGGCCCTAAGAAGGTTGTGGTAAGTGCAGACATCCCTGTAAAATGCTTATTGGGCAATGATTTGGAGACTTCAGCATGGGCTGAAGTGGAACTCAGGACACATGCAGAAATGCTGGGCATCCCTGCAGATGTGTTTGCCATGACTAGGTCACAGGCAAAAATGTCTTCCACTGAACAGGCCCTGGATCCTGGAATAATGGACCAGGTGCCTTCCAAGAGAAGGAGCAGTAGGGGTAAGGCAGTGTCTTCCCCCCTGCCTCAGAGTGAGGATCAGTCTCTTGAGGGAGATGATCTTAGTCCTGAAGAAGGAACTGTCTCAGAGGAACTTGAACCTGATCAGGTTGAGTTCTTGGGGACAGGGGGCCCTTCCAGGGCAGATCTGAGCCAGGAGCAGCTGAACTGCCCCTCTCTTGAACCCCTCAGACAGCAAGCTGCTGCTGAGGCTGCTGGGAGTGCCAGTGGGTCCCATAAAATTTACTGGGATGATGGACTCTTATACTCAGAGGGTAGAGACCCCAAACCTGGTGCCACCAGGAGGTTGGTTATACCTCTGAAGTTTAGGGGCTTCCTATTGACACTGGCACATGATATCCCATTAGCAGGACACTTAGGCCAAAACAAGACCTGGGACAGACTTGTTCCTCACTTTCATTGGCCTCATATGTCAGAGGACACAAAGGAGTTTTGTCGCTCCTGTATCACTTGCCAAGCCAGTGGTAAAGCAGGTGGTACTACAAAGGCCCCCCTGATACCACTACCTGTGGTGGGGGTCCCTTTGAGAGGGTTGGGATTGACATAGTTGGCCCCATGGATCCTCAGACTGCATCTGGGCACAGATTCATACTAGTGGTGGTGGACCATGCCACTAGGTATCCAGAAGCAATTCCACTTAGGACTACCAAAGCTCCTGTTGTGGCTAGAGCCCTCCTGGGAGTCTTTTCCAGAGTGGGTTTTCCTAAGGAGGTAGTATCAGACCGAGATGCAAACTTTATGTCTGGTTACTTGACTGCTATGTGGAAGGAGTGTGGAGTAAATTACAAATTTACCACCCCTTATCACCCACAATGCAATGGGTTAGTTGAGAGATTCAACAAAACCCTTAAGGGCATGATTAAAGGTCTCCCTGAAAAGCTCAGGCGTAGATGGGACATCCTTTTGCCCTGCCTTCTCTTTGCCTACAGAGAGGTTCCTCAGAAGGGGTTGGTTACAGCCCTTTTGAACTTCTGTTTGGACATCCAGTTAGGGGTCCTTTATGTCTAGTGAAGGAGGGATGGGAGTTACCTCTCAAACCCCTAAACAGGATATTGTGGACTATGTACTTGGTCTCCGCTCCAGGATGGCGGAGTACATGAAGAAGGCATCCAAAAACCTTGAGGCTAGCCAGGAATTGCAAAAGGCCTGGCATGACCAAAAGGCTGTTGTGACTGTTTATCAGCCAGCCCAGAAAGTATGGGTGTTGGAGCCTGTGGCCCCAGCAGCCCTCCAAGACAAGTGGAGTGGACCTCATACTATCCTTGAGCAAAAGGGAGAGGTTACCTACCTGGTGGACCTTGGAACTCCCAGGCTCCATGTGAAAAGGCTCAAGCCATATGTGGACAGGGCAGACATGGGCTTGCTCATGGCTACTGATGAGGGACAGGAGGAAGAGAGTGATCCACTCCCTGACCTGCTCTCACAGAACCCTGATGATGGTTCAGTTGATGGTGTAGCCTTGGCAGGCAGCCTCACTGACCAGCAGCAAACTGATTGTAGGCAAGTCCTGAATCAGTTCAGACATATGTTTTCACTGACTCCAAGTCAGACTACCTGGTGCACTCATGAAGTGGACACAGGTGACAGTCTGCCTGTTAAAAATAAGATTTACAGGCAACCTGACCATGTCAGGGACTGTATCAGGACAGAAGTCCAGAAAATGTTGGATCTGGGAGTAATTGAGCCCTCAGATAGCCCTTGGGCTAGTCCAGTAGTCTTGGTACCAAAACCTCACACCCAGGGTGGTAAGAGAGAGATGAGGTTCTGTGTTGACTACAGGGGTCTCAATGCAGTCACTAGGACTGATGCCCATCCAATACCTAAGGCAGATGAACTTATAGATACTTTGGCCTCTGCCAAGTTTCTGAGTACATTTGACCTGACAGCTGGTTACTGGCAAATCAGATTAGCTGAGGATGCAAAACCAAAAACAGCATTTTCAACCCCTAGTGGGCACTACCAATTTGTGGTGATGCCCTTTGGCTTGAAGAATGCACCTGCCACTTTTCAAAGGTTGGTGAACAAAGTCCTTACAGGTCTGGAGGACAATAGTGCAGCTTATCTAGATGATATTGCTGTCTTTAGCTCCACCTGGGAGGATCACCTGGTCCACCTGAGAAATGTTTTGGAGACCCTGCAAAAAGCAGGCCTCACTATCAAGGCCAAGTGCCAGATAGGGCAGAGTAAGGTTGTGTACCTAGGCCACCTTGTAGGTGGAGGTCAGGTTCAACCATTGGAGAGCAAAATCCAGACCATCATGGACTGGGTTGCTCCCACTACCCAAACTCGGGTCAGAGCTTTCTTGGGCCTGACTGGGTATTACAGGTTTGTCAAAGGATATGGATCTATAGTGACCCCTTTGAATGATCTAACTTCCAAAAGAATGCCTAAGAAAGTTCAGTGGACAGTTAGCTGTCAAAAGGCATTTGATGACCTGAAGCAGGCCATGTGCACTGCTCCCATTCCGCAAAGTCCTGACTATTCCAAACAATTCATTGTTCAAACTGATGCATCTGAGTTGGGGGTAGGGGCTGTGTTATCACAACTGAATGAAGAGGGTCAGGATCAGCCAGTAGCTTTTATTAGCAGAAGGCTGACCCCCAGAGAGAAACGTTGGTCAGCTATTGAGAGGGACGCCTTTGCTGTGGTTTGGGCCTTGAAGAACCGGAGGCCATACTTGTTCAGCACTCACTTCATTGTTCAGACAGACCACAAGCCCCTCTTATGGCTAAAACAGATGAAGGGTGAGAACCCCAAACTTTTGAGGTGGTCCATTTCCCTACAGGGGATGGACTATACAGTGGAACATAGACCTGGGAGTAACCATGCCAATGCAGATGGACTCTCAAGATATTTCCACTTAGAACATGAAGACTCAACTGGTCAAGGTTAGTTTAGTGTCCCTGCGTTTGGGGGGGGGGGTTGTGTAGGAGAGTAGGATCTGCCTCTTATGGTTACCCCCACTTTTTGCTGATGTATCACTGTTTTTGACTTAGACTGACTGGGATCCTGCTATTCAGGACCCCAGTCTATCTGCTTTCTCCTATAAATTGATTGCATGTACTTTAGGTACACTCCAGATTGGATTCTGAGGTACCCTTATCAGTCCCCAGTATGTGGTACACCATGTACCCAGGGCATAGGTACCCCAGAGGCCTCCCAGGGGCTGAAGCATGTATTATGCCACCCCTGAGAGGCCATTCAAAATGACACCACAGGTCTGCTACTGCAACCTGTGTAAGGAGGTGCATGCACCCCTTACTTAGATATAGGTTACCTAGATCTATTCTAAATCACTACACATCGAAACCTATCAGTCACCCCTATTGCAGGCCTTATCAATCCTGAAGGCAGGGTGCTGGGTTTTGTGTGAGAGGGTGCCCTGCATGAGCAGAGCCCCTCTGCAGCCTTCGGAATCTATTCTCCGGGGTTGTCTGTGATGCAGCCAACCATATATACTTAAGTGCATTATAACCTCGCGGTAAATGCTAACTTTAAAACGGCTGCTTAGAAACATGTCGTGTTTGATGTCAAACACCTTGGAATCATACCTCCACACCAGTAACTGGTGTGGTAGGTATGATTCCTCCCTTGTAGAACCACTACTATGGGTCACCGGTCTACCCGGTACCAGCTTTCTCGACCTGGGCAGCACAAAATGGATGCTGCCAGCCACAGACACGAGTCTGCCCTCCTGCTGCTGAGCCAAGCTCGAGCAGGGGGAAGGCCTGACAATAGGTTTCCCGTCACAGGGAGGTGTGACCACCTCCCAGACAGGCTCTAGTGTATTGGGGCTGTGTGGGTGCACTCAGAGTGCCAGAAAGTCTGCACTGGGGGCACATTTGGTGTCCCTGTGCATAGTCCAGCTCAAACCGGTTGTAGGAGCCATTTGCTCCTGCTCTGGCGCGAAACTGGACAAAGGACATGGGTGTAGCCACCCCTCTGTCCTGACCCTCCCCTAGGTGGGTCCCCAGAGTTAGTCCAACCCCTTCCTTGCGTATAAAGTAGGAAACCTGGCTACAGGACTTTGGATTTTACCTGGACTAAACTCTGCAAGCAGAAACCAAGTACTTCGACGGTCTACACTTCGCTGGACGACAGAAGAATCTCCCTTGGAGTAAAGGAGTTACTCCCCTGCAGCAGCAGGCACCTAAACGCATCTGACCGGTTTGCATCTCCCGAGCTCCTGAGGACTCCGAAGATTTCTGCAACACAGGAGGTGGGTTCCAGAGCGTCCCTGAGGTCGATCTGCTCTCTCAGCAATCCTGAGACCAGTATCCCTCGTGGGGACAGTGCAATCCGAACCCCTGTGCACTGTGTACTTTTGCAGCAGCATATGCTTTTCGGCGATCCCTGAGGCTGTGCTTTGGACTACGTGTAGTCCCGACCCCGAGCAGCATTTCCACCAAAGATCTCCGGCCTCCACTCCACGAGTGCTCCTTGGGCTGGAGCTTTGTGATTTCGCTCAAGGTCCCTTCGCGATACCTGGTCCGTTGGCCTGTGGGTCCTGGCGAGGGTCACTTTGATTTTCCTTGGGCTTCCCTGGTTGCTCCAGACGTGCCCCGACTCCCCATAGCTTGGAGAGTCTCCTGGACCTCGCTGGTCCATACTGTAACTTGTTTCCTCTGCCCGCGTGGGTTGCCTTTGCCAAGGCTTGTTGGTGTTCAATCCGGACATTGACCCCTCAGCACTCGACATCCTTCGTGGGACAGCTCACCTCCGGACTTTGGACTTCATCAACGTCTCCTGGTCCCCGTGGCTGCAGAGTCAAGCATCCTATCTTCACACCTGAAGCACCCGACATCGGTGGGCATTCGTCTATCGAGCCCCTGGTCACCCTGAAGTGACCCAGACTCTGTCCTCTCTGCTTTCAGGTTCTTCTCACCTCGGATCCAGGCTTGGATTCCACCGGACACTTTTCATCTTCCCGGCAGCAGTACTTCTTCGCATCACGCCATTGAAAACGACGAGGGTTTCCGACACCAATTGACCCCTATGCACCCGGCTCCTCTGGGATAGGTAACACGGGTACCTCGGTACTCACAAGGGTGCTGGCCTTAGTACCTTCTATGTTCCAAAGGGTTTGCTTGAAGTCCTCTCCGAAGTGTCCTTAACTTGTAATTTTCCAACTGTGACTTTCCCATAGAGTTGTACGGAGCTCGCGTCTGTGTTCCCACACTGCACCCGTCCTCCGTGTGCTCCCTGTGTCACTCCTTTGTGTGGTTCCTTGGGGTCCCAGCGATTCTACGTGCTCTAGGCACTGTGTCTATTGAAGTCGTGGTTGTTATACCACTTTCTTAGTATATGGTTCGGTCTCCCCCTGGAGCCCGCTGTGTATTGTGCTATTTACTGTCGTTCTATTGATTAAGTATTGTGTGCTTTATGTTCTAATCTCACATAGAGATTAGTAGAGAGTGTTTAGTAATATATACATATTTTTTATATAACACTTGTGTGGTTCTCCTTTCATTTGGTCACTTAGGAGGTTCTGTTCTGGTAAAACAAGCTGCTTTACATTCCTTCAAGATTAAGCCTGAAGGCTGCTCTCCATAGCTACCACTAGGATAGCTTTCATAAAGGTTATCTTTGACCTAATCATCAATAAGGGTCGTTTGGACTGGTGCAAGGTGCCCACTTTAATTAGTGGAAAGCATATACCAGGCCAACTTCTCACACCTATGCATTCCCTGAATTGTAGCGTTTTTTTCCTACCCTTCAATTTAACAGGTAAACAGTTGATGGCTATGAAAGATGAGAGTTATACCATGCTACATATAGAAAAACTTGAACAGCTTCCCTTTACTGTAGAGGAAACTAATTCAGCAGTTTGGTTAATACAATGGGTTATCTCGTTGCCCATCTCGATGTTTCAATTTACCGCCTGCATGACACTACCCTATAGGTAGATATGAACCCTTTAGGAGCAGTTACATTCATGAGTTATGGTCCCTGCCTTTTACATATCGTTGTCAGCGGGCTGAGAGAGATGTTTTTCCTAACAGGAGAAATGTGTGAATCCACTGCTGGCCATTCCCTTGTCTGTCAACAAGTAAAAATCCACAGCGCCTGTAATGTTTCTGCCCCTAATCTGGCTTGATATTTGAAAGGAACTCCGGTTCCCGTTATTCCCACCCTCACATTGCTTTCAAACGGCAGTTATCTTGTTCTTAATAATCATGACTGCTGCGTTCTGCGGGCAGGAATCCTGTATGTAGTTTCTGAATCCCAGTTAGTTACTTGTTGCAACTAAGTTCTTTTTCCCCCCACTACATGGGAGTGTAGATAGCTCGTTGTGGCCTTCCATTCCAACCCTGAAAACTGATTTCAATAAGCTAAGCAGACTTAAAGCACTATTGTGAGCACTGAGCATTAAAAAAGGTACCAAAGCCGACAGATAGGGGTTTCTCCATAGCCCACCGCAACCTCAGTGGCCTTATTTTCACCCCAATTGGCCGCAAATCTTGGACGCCTGACTTTAAGATGGCGGCCCCCTGGGACCGACTTTAAGATGGCGGCCCCCTGAGCACACTCACCGCTGATGCCCCCCGCACTAGAAATGGCCCCCCGCACCGCTATCGAGAACAAAAAGTTTCAACACCTATGCTGTAAATAACCATCATCTTCCTGGACCAATCCCTATTAACCTCCCCCTAGGACACCACCCACAACCAAGGGAGATCCCGGAGGGACCCACATACATCTAGGCTTACCACCCTATAACTTGTTCTAGCCGGCACCCCGACTCAAGCTCCACTACACCTCTTATACCCCAGTTTGGGGTTTCCTCTGAGGGCTACACACTCTGACCCAACCCAGACCAGGGAACCCAGAACACTGCCGTGATTACAGATCACATACTGCCTACTAGAAACAGCTGGTCTGGCATCAGACCAACAGCCTGGGAAAAGCTCCGTCGAGCCATCTTCCCGCCCATCTAACTCAAAATGACATCTACCACCACAGTCCCCCCCAGCCCCTCCACATCAATACACCTTAAACCACATGGCCCAAACTCCTTCTACATCACTTTCCCCCACAACCTCTCTTCGAAAGCGAAAAGAAACTTGAAACACAGACTGATTCGTCAACACCCAGAAACACTAGTCGCTGACATCTACCACTGCACCTCCAATGGTTAATTGAAAATGGATCTCATTTTCCATACCATAAGACCAGAAAACTGGAATTCCATGCTCAGATCACAGCTCCACATAACCAAATCAACCAACACTCCCTACAGCTGCAAGCTAACGTTTTCTATCCCCAACCACACTAGGCGTAAGGGCATCATCTCTGCAACCATCTACCACAACGGCACAGTCTTGGTTCAAGCCAATAATGACAACCTAGAAGCATTCAACACCCTCTTCCCCTCACTACGTAACGCCCCCTCTCACCCACACCACCCACACCAGACCTACTCCCCACCCCTTGACAGACTGACCCGCAAAGAGACCCCACAAACCAATCCCACACCCTCCGTCAACCCCGTCATCCTCTCCCCCCTGGACAACTACCTACCCTCTGCCCTCCTCGCACAAAACACGCACAATACACTCTTCCTCTCCAACACACACAGGAGGTACGACGCCAAGGATGCTCCGCATCCCCCGGACAATCACCACCTACCCCCTCCCCCCCCATTCCACCTCACCCAACCAACTAACGCCCACAACCCGCTATCTACGACACCTAACCTCATATCTCTTTCCACACGCAAGAGGACGAGGGATCCACCACGCGATCCCCCATGCTCCTTACCCACGGCTCTACACAGTCAACACCTGCATCTGGATCGCCAAAAGCCAACATATCAACGACAAGCTCTCTCCCCAGCGGGACGACCATGCACTAAACACCCCCACCCCCCCTCTGAAGAAACAACAAAACGTCTCGCTCTGCTGGAAAGCCAGCTAGAAACTGTAATACTAGGTCTTAACGCAATCTTACTAAGCCTCTCCACACTCAGAGAGCCTAGCCTACTCCCTCTCTCGACTCCCACTTTTCCCATCACCAGACAGCAACAGCCTCCCAAGGCTTTATATCCTAGCTGGATCTCAACCCCCCTCTTAAACAAATCACAGAGACCCAAAAGAACAACTGCAGATATGTCCCCAAGTGAAGTGACGGAGCTCGCCGCCTCCTATGACACTCCTACCTCTGCCACCCCAAAATCCAAGTTCGAGGGGATCACAGGATTCAGAAGAGACCGCTCCCCTCCGAGACACTCAAGACCCCCTGCCTTCCTCACCAATATTCCCAGGGCTCCCCTAATCAAGAAACACAAAAACGAGGCGACCTCCACCAAATGCATGCTCATTAACTGCAGATCAGCCACCAAACATGCAACTGAGCTGGGGGAAACCATCCTCACCCATGACATAGACATCACCTTCATCACTGAAACCTGGCTAAACGAATTCTCTTCCCCAAGCCTGGACATGCTTGTGCCCCCGGGCTATGCACTCATCAACAAAGACAGAAAGGATCAACGAGGAGGGGGCATAGCAATCATACACAAGGTCAACATCTCTGTGACGGAAACAGACACCTTCAAATACAACACGTTTGAATGCCTAACCGCCAACATTAAGACAAACGACAACAAATCTCTACTCTGCCACCTCCTCTACCATCCGCCAGGAAACACCACAGCATTCGGGGAACGCCTGTCCGATCTGATAACCTACTGCTCACTCCGAGACTCAAACTATTTAATTCTAGGCGACCTCAACCTACACTGGAATGAGGAAAACAACCCTCTAATCCAATCCCTGAACGATCTCCTAAATAACAACAACCTTATCCAACACTGCTCTGAAGAAACACACGACAAAGGATCTATCCTGGATGCCATTATTGCCCAACGCGACAATCCTTATCGACCACATCCTGCCCGTTGACTGGTCTGATCACCACCTCATCTTATTCGGCATCAGCCAACCGATCCTATGCAAACTCCCCCCCACGCTGGACCCCCCCAAATGGACGAGAAACCTTACTCCGATCCCCCTGGCAAACCTGGAGGAAAAGAGGAGATCTCTCCTTCCCATCTCCACGGATGATCTCTCCACAACAGAACTCACCTCTCACTATAACGCAACCATGACTTCCTTTCTGGACCAACTAGCCCCCCTAAAACTAAAAAAAGCCAGAAACATTCCATCCAGATCCTGGTTCACTACGGACATAAACTCCGAAAGCAGACACCTCAGGGCCACAGAAAGACTCTGGCGGAACAACCCAACCTCAATCCTTCGCGAGCAACTCAAATCAACTCGCAGGAAGTACAAAAAACACATCATTAACGAAAAAACTTCCTTCTACTGCACTGCTCTCGACAACGCAAAAAACAGGCCCAAGGAACTTTTCAACCTCATCAGGCAACAGACTTCCAAGCCCCCCCCTTCCTCGATTGTGGCCTCCAAAGACCTGTGCGATAACTTCACCAACTTCTTCACCGACAAAATCACCAAGATTGAGCTCTCCTTGGATCTCAACCGCAGTCCCCCTCACAGAAGCCTGCCCCCAAGGACAGATGATATCGTACCCAATCACCCACCAAAACTTTGGAAATCCTTCACCCCCATCTCTGAATCGGTGATAGTTAAACTAATCTCCACCTCCAAACCCTCTTCACACGTCCTCGATCCTATACGCACCCAACTGGCTAAAAAACGTAAACTCTCCCTAGCCCCGCTCTGGAGCAAAATCATAAACAGCTCCCTGAGAACCGGAACCATTCCAGACTGCCTCAAAGTCGGCCAAGTTACACCACTTCTAAAAAAAAAACGGGCTTGGACACTAACGATTTGAATAACTTCAGACCCGTTTCCAATCTTCCTCTCCTATCCAAAATCCTGGAAAGGTGTGTTCTCCTACAACTGACCCAACACATGGACAACATCAACCTCCTGGAACCCCACCAATCGGGCTTCCGACAAGGCTGCAGTACAGAGACAGCAATCATTAACATCATAGACGACATCCACAAGTCACTAGACACGGGCCAATGCTGCCTACTCATACTTCTAGACCTATCGGCAGCCTTCGACACGGTTGACCACAAGCTACTCATCAAAGTACTTCAAAAAGGCTAGGTGCAGAAGAGGTGGTCCTACAGTGGTTCTCCTCATTTCTCCAGAACCGCACACAAAGAATAAAAATCAATAACTTCTCGTCAGACCTACACCCCGTCAGCAGAGGTGTCCCCAAGGGTCAGTTCTTTCCCCTCAACTTTTCAACATCTACATGGAACCCCTCACCATTCTCAAAAAGACCAACATCCCCTTCCACCTATATGCAGACGACACCCAGATCTATCTCGAAACCTCCTCCATCGATGACATTCAAAGACTCAACGACACTCTTAGTGAAGTCCAATACTGGCTCTCTCTTAATCACCTGAAACTCAACCAAGACAAAACGGAATTCCTCCTCATTTCTAACAAAAAGAGAACCCCCAAATCATAGAATGGCTTAAAGCTATTGACGCCCTCAACAGCAATATCACCCTGGCTGACTCCGTAAAATCGCTGGGAATCACTCTCGATCCAAAACTAGACATGGTCAAGCACATCAAGATCTCCGTAAAGAGCGCCTTCCTCAACCTTAAATTACTCAACAAAATAAAACCCTTCATCCCGCCCAAGGACCTCAAACAGGCTACTCAATCACTGGTGCTGTCCAGACTAGACTACGGGAACGCAGCCCTCATAGGTACAGCAAAATGCCACTTAGCTCCCCTCAGAACAACGCTCAACGCAGCAGCCAGAATGATCACAGGAGCAAAGAAATACGATCACATATCACCCGCACTCAGAGCTAAAATGGCTCCCAGTCGAAATGCGTGCCAACTTCAGAACTGCTTGCCTCTCACGCACAAAGCCCTGCACAAAGGGAAACCCGCCTACCTGGCCTCCAAACTTAAGAAGGCCGGTCAGACAAGGACCCTCAGGAGCTCCAATACGCTTCTCCTCATCCTGCCGAAAACCCGTAAACAAAAAACCGCAGCCCGCTCCTTCTCTGGAAGTGCGCCCAAAATCTGGAATTCCATCCCAGTCCACATCAGAACTACCCCATCCTTCCCAAAATTTAAAATGCAGCTCAAAGACCTCTTTCTCAATCGTTCGCTCCCGTATCGTTAGCTGCCGCCGGAGCTCACTAGCTGGAACCTGGCAGCAGCCCGATTCTCTGCCTTCAAGACATCTACCTCTACCAAACCACCGGACACCTCCCTCGCCCCCACATCCCTAAAGGAGGTTGGCTTGAGCCAACGTGCACACTGCTAGTACTCCATCAGACTTCCTGGACAATGCGGTACAGCGTGCCCAGACCTCCGAAGCGCCATGAACCACTATGTATATTACCCAGTTACTGTGCGTTTTCCTTGATACTACTGCGTTACTGTGTGATTTCCTTGACACGTATGTTGTAAAGCGCTCCGATACCCTCGGGTCTGGCCAGCGCTATATAAAACTCTTAAATAAATAAATTGTTTCAACAAGAAGTGGCTCTCACTTCAGCTAGAGACCTTCGAATTGCAGGTGGCAAGAACGTCTGGTGAAATACAATCGTTGCTAAACACAAACCTCCCCCCTGCATTTTGGGGAATTGATGCAGCAAATATTTAATGCGTCTGATACCACGGGCCTAGCGCACTTTTTTAAACTTGTGGGCTCTGGCCTTGTGACTTCTTTTCAGACTATTTTCGGAGTAATTCCAGCTTTCATACATTCCATTTTCTCCTGCGCATTTGGTGGGTTCCCACTGCTGCTCTTCTTGATCTGTGGCATTGTTGTGCTGTTCCTTTTGTTACACAATGGCTGCTCTGTCTGTGGTCCTACCCGGACAGGCATCTCTGCAGCTGTACCGTGAGCGAATGCTACAATTTTTTGGAATAGTGCCTCTAAATGCAGAACTTTGTCTAACCTTCTGATATGCCTACTTCACCTGTGTGCAACCTGTTTTTCATTGTATCCGGAGCCCCTTTCAATGGGCCCTGGATGTCTGCCTGACCACCCCATCTCGGCCTGCCCTGGATTTCGAACTGTTAGTGTGTCCCTTAGTGGCCCAAAACCAGAACTGTTCCTTGGGTATGCGGCTTGTATACATCTCAGCATTGGGGCCATTGGCCGAAGGTAGCCTCTATGCATCTGCACGGCGTCTCTTGGATCTCAGTTTCATCGAAGTTCACACAGGTTCTCCGTGGATGGTTCTGTCAACAACTGAAAAGGAGGAGCTTGCTTGCTCTTTTGACCCACTCAACTGGATGGCAGTAATTGCCAATTTGGAAGGTTCGGATGTATTACTGGAATTAATGTTGTTCCATTTTGCATCTTACATTTTGGGCCCCGGCAGTACGCTGTAATTGGATATACTTTTGTGCACCGTGTTTTTTGAGACACTATTGCCCTGCAAATGCTGATGCGCATTGCTTCTGCTTATCATTTGATTTCTGTCATTCAGTGCTACTGTCCTGACCAAGGGGAGGGTGTCATGAGTCCCGTGCAGGGCCCATTGTTGTTTTCCCTGTTAGCATGAGCACGTTGCAGACTGTCCTCTGCTTTGCACACGTTACACCTTACAGATATATTTTGTTTTATGCCACAATGTACTTTCACACAAAACACGCTGTTGTTTTGCCCTCTGTTTTTTTCCTGGGATTTAGTCTGAACATGTAGACAAGGTCGAACAACGCCCCTTGTTATTCTGTTCTGGTCAGGCCCTAGCACCTAGACAAAACATGCAAATGCAGCTGTTTGGGAACACGTACTTTTGTCATATAGGTATGCACAGATAGGTAACACACTTAGAGAGGGACCTTTCCAGGGAAAAGATTGTGACAAATATCTCGGATGTAGAAATTCATCTGGATGTACTAAGGCATTTTCCTACTTGTTGTGGCACGTATACTGGATACCAGCGCACGATAGTTGAAATAAACATTTTAAACTTTCCTCGTGTCCCTTTCAGAACTTATTGTGGAGTAGTACGAGTGTGTGAGCGAAAGGGTGTGTCCTGCAACTATGATTCCTGAGAGGGTCGGGAAGGTTGTGTTCTGGGGTGTCTAATCACTTGTTCCTGAGAGTGAATAGGAGGGCAAGTGAGACACTTTAGCTAGTCGGCCCCAGGCTCATGGGTACTCAGGTGGTAGGATGACTCAGTCCTTGACTACTAAATTCCCATAATCCCAAGCATAGTTCTGTGACTCCAGAGAATCCCTGCAAGTCTTACCATTCCTTCAATACCTTACCTCTCCATATCGCCTTTTTTACTACGCTCTCTTCCACACCTCTCACTACCTTACTTTTATCACTACATCTTGCTCTCTACCAATTTTATCAATCATACACCCTTCTCTCATTGGTCAGTACCGCCTACTGTTGCTCTTTACACAAATATCTAACTATTGTCTCACTCTCTACTTCTCTCTAGCTTACCCACTCTATATCACTGCATCAACCTCAAGTTTTCTCCCAGACCTTGGTGTCTACTTCACCTCTTTTCTCTATTCCTTATCATTCTACCCTTCAATCCTCTCTACTTTCTCTCACTACTTTCTTTACCTGATCTGCATTTCTATACCGCACTTCTCATTTTGCTCCTCTCTCCCTCACCACTCTACCTTGCAAATCTTTATTTCTCTACCAGTCTATCTCTGCTTTTCTCTCCCTATGCCTGTCTCTTTGTCCCATCAAATCCCCTTTACTGTGCTTTTCCTAAAAGAGGAGCAAGAGGCGGCCTGTTAGGCAGTGAATTCCACGTGCAATATTGTTGAAAAATAAAAAGTCTTGATGCAAATTTAAAAAGAAATGTTCTAGCTAGTTCAAGTTTTTGTGTGGTAATCTGTGGCTGGGAGATGCCAGATAGCTTGTGATTTTTTTGTGTGACACCAATTTTCAAAGTACAATTTAATATTGTTTGGCATTATTAGGGCTTGAATTACATAAAAATAGGCAATACATGTAAAGTTGTTCCGAACAGGGGACTCAAAGTATGCCTTGCCCTGGGCCTCATAAATCCATGAGATGGCACAACTGCGGGCTCAGAGAGGTTTAATGAGCCACGGACAGAGTCCTGCACTACCTGTTTGCTGCAGACAGTTAATGCCCACAGGTAGGGAGGGGAACGGTGGGCAGTACTGGGAACAAGCCAGCAAGTATGCAGTCAATCTGTATGATGCAGATGTGACTCACACAATGAAGTGCTGTTACCTGTTTCACCCCTGGAAAAGCATGGGCTTTGCACAGGCAGGCAACCAGAGCCAGCCCCCCAGGACTGCTTTTCATATGGGCCTGCAGGAGAGCTGCTGTGGGATACAAAGTAAGTTCTGGTCCCCTAAAATTTGTAAAAATGGGGCCCAGTGCTATACATTGAACACTGGAGGATACCATCCCTTCAAAGTGGAAGGCATAAGTGAATCCCTTTCCTGTGGGACCTAGAACGGGTCTAAGCGTTAAAGGGGTAGCGAGGTCTTCCTTCAGTCTACCAGTCATGGTGTTTATTCCATTGTTAATGGTTAAGGACCCCATTGGTTTCTTAACTCTCCAATGATGGCTATAGTGAAGTTCTCAGCAATCGCTAGGGAATGCTCTGGGATTGTGATCTCTGCGCTCAGTACGGGGGAGGGGGTTCTGGTTGCTGGACTTTTAAACGACACCATACATGCCAACATTTGGGCACACTTCAGGAAGTATTACAACAACAAAAAATAGGAGGGGGGGGGGGTGTCCTCCAATTTGTAGTGGAGCATTTCTTGAGGAGACTAAAACCTAAAATGAAGTTATTTTTGACCTTGAAAAATCATGCGTCTGCTGCCTAAACCAGGTGTGTTGGTATTTATGTGACACGCTAGACTGAGGATCATGGGGTAACTAGTATCTCCTGAAGCACTTGTAACAGATGAAGGAACTTCAGGCATTAGCTCATAGCCATGGGACGTAGTAGTGCCCTCAGGAATAAAAGGTTGTTCATGCAAAGTATGCCCATGAGCAGTGCTTGAAATGGTGAAATAGAAGTGCAGGTACTCTGTAGCAGAGTACCTGCTTGTTTCTGAGAAGGGCCGGTACTATCCTTCTCAAAATAAAAAGTGCCGGTCCTCAACACCGGCCCATTTAAAGCACTGCCCGTGAGGCAGGATCACTAGTGAGGGCTGTTTGAAGATGGTAGCTTTCAATATCTCGTTGGTGCTTCTCTGAACAGCCATTGATGGTGTTTCTTTTTACAGCCTTTTCTTCGTCTTTCTGGAACACTTGCAAATATAAAGTAGAAAGATCTTTAGACTCAAGTGGGTAGTCGTCCTCTGTATTAGACTGAGACTTGTCGTTTGAGCTCTAAAGACACTGTCCGCACATAGTTTAGTTTTTAATACGCAGCCCTAATGGCGTTCCAAAATCAAACCACTTAAAAGTCTAAAAACGTTGTATATTCACAGATCTTGCTAATTAACTATGTTTTACTCCGCGGGCACCTCTCTGAAATATTAGGTTTTAACGAGCTCGTGGAGAAGTTGCTCCGACTCGAGAGGCTGCGGCGGCACTCGTGTTTTGGAAGTGGAGCCTGGCAGTACCGCCATGCCTGCCTCCTCACTCCTCACCGGCCCGTGAGAGGAGGATCCCCGGCCCGCGGTGACAGCAGCCCAGATGGCCGCCCTGCTGGAGCAACAAAAGCCGCCTAATTAGATGATGCTGGGCCGGGCGAGGCCCGGGGGCGGACGCACCGGGCAGAGCTCCATGTGCGGCGACAAGAGAGGGAGGAGGCCCATGACTCCATTAGCCCTCATTATCACAAATTAGCCACAAGGGCGGCTGAATGGGGGCGGGCGGCTCTGACAGGCGGCCTCTTCATCAGCCGTCCGCGGCGTCAGCCCGTGCCTCCCCGCCCGGGAGAGACGGTGCTGAGGAGGGTGGGGGGCCGGGGGAGAGACGGGGTGGTGGGGGGCCGGGGGAGAGACGGGGTGGTGGGGGGGCCGGGGGAGAGACGGTGCTGAAGAGGGTGGGGGGCCGGGAGAGAGACGGGGTGGTGGGGGGGCCGGGAGAGACGGTGCTGAAGAGGGTGGGGGGCCGGGAGAGAGACGGGGTGGTGGGGGGGCCGGGAGAGAGACGGTGCTGAGGAGGGTGGGGGGCCGGGGGAGAGACGGGGTGGTGGGGGGGCCGGGAGAGAGACGGTGCGGAGGAGGGTGGGGGGCCGGGGGAGAGACGGTGCTGAGGAGGGTGGGGGGCCGGGAGAGAGACGGGGTGGTGGGGGGCCGGGAGAGAGACGGTGCTGAAGAGGGTGGGGGCCGGGAGAGAGACGGTGCTGAGGAGGGTGGGGGGCCGGGAGAGAGACGGGGTGGTGGGGGGCCGGGAGAGAGACGGTGCTGAGGAGGGTGGGGGCCGGGAGAGAGACGGTGCTGAGGAGGGTGGGGGGCCGGGAGAGAGACGGTGCTGAAGAGGGTGGGGGCCGGGAGAGAGACGGTGCTGAAGAGGGTGGGGGGCCGAGAGAGAGATGGGGTGGTGGGGGCAGAGAGAGATGGGGTGGTGGGGGGCAGAGAGAGACGGTGCTGAAGAGGGTGGGGGGGCCGGGAGAGAGACGGTGCTGAAGAGGGTGGGGGGGGCGGGAGAGAGACGGTGCTGAAGAGGGTGGGGGGGCCGGGAGAGAGACGGGAGGGTGGGGGGCCGGGAGAGAGACGGGAGGGTGGGGGGCCGGGAGAGAGAGACGGTGCTGAAGAGGGTGGGGGGCCGGGGGAGAGACGGTGGGGGCTGGGGGAGAGACGGTGCTGAGGAGGGTGGGGGGCCGGGAGAGAGACGGGAGGGTGGGGGGCCAGGAGAGAGAGACGGTGCTGAAGAGGGTGGGGGGCCGGGGGAGAGACGGTGGGGGCTGGGGGAGAGACGGTGCTGAGGAGGGTGGGGGGCCGAGAGAGAGACGGTGCTGAGGAGGGTGGGGGCCGGGAGAGAGACGGGGAGGGTGGGGGGGCCGGGAGAGAGACGGGAGGGTGGGGGGCCGGGAGAGAGACGGGGTGGTGGGGGGCAGAGAGAGAGACGGTGCTGAAGAGGGTGGGGGGGCCGGGAGAGAGGGTGGGGGGCAGAGAGACGGTGCTGAGGAGGGTGGGGGCCGGGAGAGAGACGGTGCTGAGGAGGGTGGGGGGCCGGGAGAGAGACGGTGCTGAAGAGGGTGGGGGGCCGAGAGAGAGACGGGAGGGTGGGGGGCAGAGAGAGAGACGGTGCTGAAGGGAGAGAGACGGTGCTGAGGAGGGTGGGGGGCCGGGAGAGAGACGGTGCTGAGGAGGGTGGGGGCCGGGTGAGAGACGGTGCTGAGGAGGGTGGGGGCCGGGAGAGAGACGGTGCTGTGGAGGGTGGGGGGCCGGGTGAGAGACGGTGCTGATGAGGGTGGGGGGCCGGGAGAGAGACGGTGCTGAGGAGGGTGGGGAGAGAGACGGTGCTGAAGAGGGTGGGGGCCGCGAGAGAGGCGGGAGGGTGGGGGGCAGAGAGAGACGGGGTGGTGGGGGCAGAGAGAGAGAGACGGTGCTGAAGGGAGAGAGACGGTGCTGAGGAGGGTGGGGGGCCGGGAGAGAGACGGTGCTGAGGAGGGTGGGGGGCCGGGTGAGAGACGGTGCTGAGGAGGGTGGGGGGCCGGGAGAGAGACGGTGCTGACGGTGTGAGGCAGGAATGGCGGAGTCTGACGGACAGTGTGAGGGGGCAGTCTGACTCGAGGGACTGTTGTGGCAGTGTGAGGTAGGTGGCGTGAGACCGAGGGTTGGAAGTGAGGAGCGGCGTGTGACAGGCAGGCGGTGTGAGAGGAGCGGTGCGAGGCAGGGATGGGGAGAGGTGGCGTGCCGCTGGTGGAGTAAGGCACAGAGGGAGCGGCGGGCGGTGCGCACCGGGGTGGGGCAGAGGCCGCCGACGCACGGCTGTAAACGCGGAGCCGCGTGTCCGTCGGTGGATGAGGTGCAGCGTTCCCTCCGGACGCCACACCTAGGGGTTCAAAGCGCGCGCTAACATAAACGGCAACAGAAGGGAGACGTTAACGTGACCCGCGCTCTGGCGTCACGTGACGTCCGCGCGCCCCCGAAGCCGCAGAGAGCGGGAAAGAGAAGCTGAGGTGAGGGAGGGAAAGTGAAGGAGTCGGAAGGGGAGTGAAGACGAGGAAGGACAGCTGAAGGTCATGGGAGGGGAAAGTGAAGATAAGTGAAGGTGATAAAGGGGAAGTGAATGTGAAGGGAAGTAAAGGCGATGAAGGGGAAGTGAAGGTAATGGGAAATGGGGAGTGATGGAGACAGACGAGATGGCCATGGGGTGAAGGAAGCAAAGTTGTGCTCCATGGAGCATGGGTGGGACTATCCACAATGTCATGGTTAACCAAATGACCTCACTTTATCAGACCTATTTTGACTTGCCTGGTCCATGGAAAAAAGAAAGCGCACTTTATTCCGACATGAGCAGCAGAATACAGATGATGCAACAACATTTTTCAAAAGACGTAAGACAGTAGTTAACAGTCTGTCTGAAAGATTAATCCAGCTAGGAAAATGGCTTGTAAGATTTTATTGTTCAGCATTCTAGTACCCCTTCTGTTGTATATTGCTTTGTTTACCATTTTGTCTCCTCCCCTCTCCCTGTCCTACCCTCTCCTCTCCCTGTCATCAGCTGTACGTTCTGGAATGTTGACAGACGACAGCTGATGACTCCAGAGACCGGACGCTCCTCCCGGATCTCCTCATTGACCTCATTTGATGTGTTGGAATTTACCTTACAATAAACCTTACAGCTTCCACTTTCACGTGTGAATTTGCATCTTTACAATTTGGCGACGATTTCCAACACATCCGGACCCAGTGTGCGACCAAATCAAGATTGCTACGCTTGCGAGCCAGCTTCAACCTGCTACTACGTTGGTGTGCCACCCTGTCTTTGCTCTTCTGGAGGTCAGTGACTTAAAGGGGATATACTGTACAAGATCTATGAACGCTTGGGGCTAAGCTTCCTACTACGTGCGACCGAATCAAGATTGCTACGCTTGCGAGCCACCTTCAACCTGCTACTACGCTGGTGTGCCACCCTGTCTTTGCTCTTCTGGAGGTCAGTGACTTGAAGGGGACATACTGTACAAGATATATGAACGCTTGGGGCTAAGCTTCCTACTACCGGCGTTTTCACATAGTGACTCCTCTTTACCCCTGCGCTCATTCCTTGCTTTTGCCCCGGACCTCCATCCAACTTTGGGACTGCAAGAGCCTTAAACATCCCCCGGCTCTCGCCCGGAGCTTCCCTCCAAGAAGCCCACGGAACCTCCTGCTTCTTGCCTGCGGCTTCCCCCCTTAGCTTTGCAGGCTGGCAGTGCTCGTGCCACATTTTTGCGCAAACTTAGCATGTCAGCTCTACACGCCCACAGCTTTATACATTTTTGCGCTACCTCAGTGTGTCAAGCTTCAACCGCTCACAGCTGTCTGCGCTAAGGTTATACCACCACGTAACTTTACTCCATTAAAAGCTGGTTGTTACCAACCGCCGCACAGCTTCAACTGCCACTTTGTAACTGCCACTCTTCAACCGCTGCAACTGACACAACTGTCACCGACTATCAGCTGCGCCTACCAACTGCTCTGGAGCTCAGCTACGCACTACGTTGATGTCTACTACGTCAGCGGTGGCCATCTTTAATTCTCTTCAGTGGTCCAGCTTCAAGGGAACCTCTTCACGCTAACTCAGTGACGCGCACACGCTGCGCACCGCCGTCGCCGACGTCAGCGGCTGCCATCTTTGGGAAGCCCTCCCCACCGGCTTCGCATCTCTCCATCTCCTCAGCTGGACGTGCGCTCTCCGCGCACCGACGTTACAGATTTTTTCTTCTTCTTTTCATTCGTCCTAGCTGCGCGACGATCCAGAGGCATCATAGTAAGTGAGTTTTCCCCTCAGCATACCCGGCGCCCTTCTAGCCGGTCGCTCACTCGTTGCAACAGCACCTGTCTCCTCTATTTCTCACCGGTGCCTCCCATTTTTGCATCACGTGTTTCCTCTCTACATTAGTACTCATACGTATTTTGGTTGCCTTGTTGCACTGGTCACTCCCACATACTCCAAGTACTGTTTTGCTTATTCATCATCCTCATGGCCTCGGGGTACTTATTGAATCTTACCCCTCCCCAAACTTACTTGCCAGGGGGAGCTGAACCCCTCAAGTGGGAGGAATGGAGGGACCACTTTCTCAACTTTGTTTCCACATTTGATGATGAGGAAGAATTCACAGCTGATAAAAAGTATAAAATTCTATTGCATTGTCTAAGCGCAGGGGTAGAAAAATATTTAAAAGCATAAAGAAAAAATCCAGGGCAGCGGATGAGGGTGATGTGTACAGCAATGCCATTGATGATCTGAACAATTACTACAAACCTACTGGGTGCGTGGCAGTGGACAGATACAAATTCTTTCACAGGAAACAAGGTAAAGACAAATCCATCGATGATTACGTAGCAGCGTTAAAAAATCTGGCCATTAATTGTCGCTTTGCAGGGCTTCATGATGATTTCATTAGGGATCAAATAGTGATGCAAGGCCCCAATGCAAACATTCAAGAGAACCTATGGGCAAAAGGAGAAAGTCCCCTGCAAAGCGTCATTGACATTGCCAGAAGGGCAGAAATTACTGGTAGGTGTGGCAAAGCCGTCATCGCGGAGAACAGAGATGGGAAGGACGAAGGCATCGTGGCCAAAGTAAGGGATATCA
Organism: Calotriton arnoldi; assembly: GCA_963921515.1. Lineage (NCBI taxonomy): Eukaryota > Metazoa > Chordata > Amphibia > Caudata > Salamandridae > Calotriton > Calotriton arnoldi. The sequence continues at coordinate 984,772 of CAWUFW010007092.1, read as the reverse complement.
AATTCAAACAAGGGAAGAAAGGCATTAGTAGCAAGTCCGGCCGAGACAAAACTTTCAGTAGCTCCAGTAATTCAAAAAGACGCTGCTGCAGATGTGGCAATTCAAATCACCTGGCCGATGACAAAAATTGCCCAGCCAAGAAACAAAAATGTTCGTTCTGTGGTGTCATAGGTCACTTCCAAAAAGTATGCCAAAAGAAGCGTTCCAAGTCACTCAAGTCAAGTCAAAAATACTTTTATTTGATTTCGTTAAAATCATAAAAGGGTGGGAATACCACCATGGTACATAAAACATTGAATCAACATTTTAAAACCTGGTAAATAAGAGAAAAAAAAGAAGGAAAACGCAACGAAATCATGTCCTCGGGCGATAAGCAGCTAGGTAGTTTAGAAATTTAAAAAGTGTAATCAATACAGTTGAGAAATCTATAAACAGGTTATTTTAAAACAACTCAGGTTGATTCACTATTTTTTTTTGACCAGTTCTTTTGCCGCAATTTTTCAAGAGTTTATAGCGCTACTGGACCGTTGAATTGACGAGCCTCCGAGGCATTTTAACAGCTAGTAGAGTAAGAAATGTTAAAAATTGTAACCAGTGCGATTGGGAAACTGTAAACGGGTTATTTTGAAGGTAATTAATTCGCTATTTTGTCCAGTTCTTTTGCCGCCATTTTCCAAAAGTTGATGGCTCTGCAGGACAGTTGAATCGACGATCCTCCAAGGCATTTTATGACTGCCGCTCTGCATGTTCTTGTTTGTGCCTTCCTTAATGCCTCCCGTAGGACAGTTTTCCGGATTTCTAATAGTGTAGGGCAGATGCATAGGAGATGTAATAATGACTCGTCCCCCTGTCCGCAGAGGTGGCATTCTTTAGTTGGCCATGTGTGTTTTCATTTCGGTGTCAGGTCCTTCGTGGGGTATGCCCCCAACCGCAGCAGCGTCAAGTAATGCTTTTTGTGATGTGAGAAATGTTCAGACAAGTACGGTTGGGGTTTCAGAGTATGATAGGATTGTATCACTGCCCAAACATGTTTTTTTTTTTTTTTTTAAATGGCTGTTTTGTCAGTTAATAAAGAGATCCGTTTGATTGTGTTGTTTACAACGTTTTTAAATCCGGAAAACGTTGTGATGGTTAGCCAGGCCTCCTCTAACTGTAGTGCCAGGAGATATTGTTTCAGGACTGTAACAATAGAATTATTTAGCCTGGTTTGATTTTCGATCTCCACCCAGCAATGATGGGCTAAGGTGTTATCTTCGGCTGCCCTCATCCTGCAATAATATTTGGCTAGTGCACCCTGTCTGGCTGGTTTCTGATTTTTTAGTCCATATTCCAATCGGATTTGAGCTTGTGAAATGTGTCGAGGAATTAAGAACAGCGCTTGAAGAGGGTGGATTGTGCTGTGTTTAGAACTGTTGCATCTTTGGTATTCAATATTTCTGAGCCATACGATATGGAGGGTAGGAATTTAGCTGCAATTACTTTGAGCAAATGACCTGTTGAGCAACCTGAAAGCTTTTTCTGCAAAATTTTAAAAGCGAAAAGCAGTTGTTTGGCTTTCGTGCGACCTTGGTCCAGGTGTTGCTTAAAGTTGAGGTGGCAATCCAGTTGAAAACCTAAGTATTTGTACGAAGCCACCCGGGTCAACGGTTTCTCATCTAATTTCCAGTTGAATTTGTATTTTTTCATTATTGAATGATGTTTAGAGAAGCACAACACCTTCGTTTTTTGGTGGTTGATTGTTAATTGAACAGTGGTGATGTAAGCTCGTAGTTTGGTAATTAGTCGCTGCAGACCTACTGGTGTTTGTGCTAGTAAGACGATGTCGTCTGCATATTGGAGACTTGGTATTGGGTTTTTGCCCAATTTTGGGGGGTCAGCTTGGGTAAGCCGGAGATGCTTATCGAGGTCTGCGGTGTAAATGTTGAATAGGCAGTGTGCCAATACACACCCCTGTTTTAGCCCGTTGAGTGTTGGAATCTTGTTGGTTATACTGCGCCCGTCTCCTTTCCTTATTTGGACCCAAGTGTGTGAATACAGGTTGATAATAGCCTCCAAAAGATTGGTTGGTACCCCCCAACTTTACATTTTAGCCCATAGCTTGGCTCTCGATACTTTATCGAAAGCCGCTTTAAGATCGATGAAGCACGCATACAAGGTGCTGGATTTTGCAATGGCTTGATTGGCTAAGAGAGTGACCGCAGAGATATTCGTGAGGGTGCCCATCCCTGCCCGGAATCCAGTTTGCGTATAGGGTATGAGATTTGTTCGGCAAACCCAGTCCTCTAAGTCAACCAACAGGTTCGAAGCGTACATTTTTGCCTCCACATCGATTAGTGCTATCAACCTGTAGTTAGATGGGTCAGAGCGTGCGCCCGACTTGTATATTGGGTTTAGGATACTTCCTCGCCAGGAGTCGGGGATCGTACTAGACGCCAAGGCATGAGTAAAAAGAGGGGTGAGGAAACCAGACCAGAATGGGGGATCATGCCGAAACAGGGCGTTTGGCAAGCCATTGGGCCCTGGCGCTCCCTCCGATCTTAATTTTTTTATGATTTTAAGGACTTGCTCTTGTGAAATCCGCGGGGAGAATTCGAGTGTTTCTGGATTTGGGGTGTCATGGACTGGGCCTGCACAGGAATCCCCCTTCCCTATCGAAGTTCCTTGGTTTGGGGTGCCTGGGGATGGAATTACATTGTATAGGAGTTCGATGTGAGCTCTCCAGGTGTCCTCCATTATGTCCAAGTTGTGATGTCGGTACCTGCCATTTGTTAGCTGGTTGATGTTTTCCCAGAAGAGTTTAGAGTCTCTTTGTTTGCTGGCGTGGAGGAGTTTCGCCCAGGTATGTTCATTGAACATTTTCTTGGCCACCCTAATGTCCCGTTTTAGATCTTTTCTTGTTCTAGATATTAAGGACAGAATTTCCTGGGAGGATTCTGGGCCCCGGGTTCGTAATTGTCTTAGGTATTTATTCAATTGTTGCTTTTGTTTCCTCAAGCTGTTAGTGAACCAAGCTGCCCCTGTTTGTCTTCCGACTTTGCGGCCGTTGGCCTGATTCAGTAATTTGTTGTTTAATTCATGAATAAAAGACTCCCAGGCCTTTATGCACAGTGGTACTGATTTGAGTCTCTCCAGAGGACTAATGCATGTGCTCATGATATCGTCAATGCATTCCCTTTTCCAGATGAGGCGTTTAAGATTGTAGCTTTGAGTTGATAAGGACATCGCGTTGGCTTTGGCTGATTTTGCGATATTTCTTTGCAGCGTGAAGGTTTGCGGTTGATGATCGCTTTCCGCCCTGTCAATTATTTGAAAATTCGAGATGTGGGGAAGAAGATCATTGTCCGTAAATGTGTAGTCTATGGTTGATCCTGTTTTTTGAGTTACCCTTGTGAATGCTGCAGGGCAATCTGTCTGGCCTCGTCCATTGTGCACACACATTGAAAGGTCGTCTAGACGGGCCGCACATCTCTTGCCGTGTGTATCACGTCGATTGGGGGCTGGTAAGTGGCCTGTTGGACTTTTTTTAGTGTCATGCAATAAATTCATGTTAAAATCTCCCGACAGGATGATGTTAGCATCTGGGTAGGCAAGTTTAAGTGTTACTAATGTAGCTATTAGTTTCTCAGTTCTTGACCTCTTTTGTTTAGATGCGGGATGAATATAGATGTTCAGTATTAACAAACTGTTAAAAGGCGGATACTCAAGTTTAATGCATAACATCCAGGAAGAGTCAAGATCTATGGCTGAAGCATGCCATGAGGTATCTGTTGAAATAAAAGTAGAAAGGCCGCCTTTTGCTCTCCCGTATTTTGTGACCCTCTTAGCCGGATTCAAAAATTCTTTGTAGCCTACTATCGGTGAGGGATTTATCTGCCATGTTTCTTGGAAGAGAAGAATGTTATACTTGATGATAAATTCCATGAAATCTGGTTTTTCTAATTTCGTGCTGAGGCCATACACATTCCATGAACAGATGTCACAACCCTGGTTTGATTTAGGGGCTATTGATGAATTTCTTCATGCCGTTTCGAAGGTAATACCGGCTGTGTTCGACTGTCGGGAACCCAGAGGCTTGATTGCTTCTAGGTGAGCAAAGGTGATGGTTATTTTCCTTGCTGTATAATCTGTGCCCTTCGCTGAACTGGGATGATCCGGGCCTTTGCCTCCCTTTAACAGGCCCTCTGTATGGTTTGGCGGATGCAGCGGACTAGGATAACGGGGAGGAGCGACCTTTTTTAACTCAATACCCCATTTGGCAAATGAATCCTTCTGCTGCCAGATCTGCTCAGTAAAGTAGTTATCGAAAAATGTAACTGTAGTGATTTCTTGACCAGTGGGGTAAGAGTTGTGTTTGAACTCTATGATTTCTAGGTTGCTTGTGTTAATGTGGCTCAAGGAGGGAAGGGCCTTGAATAGTTTAAGTAGTACACTTCTGTTGAGGATATCGTGAGTTCCCCTTGAGACGTAGTGGGGGATGAAATCCAGTTTATTGTTATTGTTAGGAAGGTCATGCTGCGGCTCATATCCTGAGCTCCTTTCAGTAACTTTATCCACTGCTATGAGCTCCGAGTTGGTCGGAGATGGGTTCGGGAGGACATGTATGTTGTTTTGTGAGTATGTTTCATTGTTCCTTACGTGGGTACCTTCATTGCCTCCCAAGCCGTAACTATGAGTTGTTTCTGGGTTACGTCTTTCTTCGCTATCATTTGTAGTGACCAAAGTGGCCTCTGGCAAGCGAGTAGTACTGGTTTCTGGCGTAATGCGCCCCGATGTTGGTATGGGTTTCGCGATTTGTGTAGCCTGGGTTTTTGAGTTCTGATTCTCTTTCCTTGCAGAAGGCTTGAATAAGCTGTAAACATTTACTGGCGGAGGTTGCTCCCTTATATCTTGATTCTGTCTACTTGAGATGGTAGCCGAGTTGACTGATGGAGTCAATGGCTCATTATTGCTAACTGCTTCCAGAATATTTTGAGTTACGATATCTTCACTTTGGTTCCTGTCCTGCTCGGTCATGACGGTGATTGAGTTGGATGCCTGTCTGATTTGTTTGCTTTTTCTGGCCTTTCTCTGGCGTTTTCTTTCCCGCTTTGTTAGTGGCTTAAGTACTTTAGATTGCCTTACAGGTGATGCCTTGTATTGGCCGGTAAGTAAAGTGTCCAGAACTCCTGAATTCCCAGATACAGTTGGTGGTTTTGGTGAAAGTGAGCTTGCCTGTGCTTGAGCTGAGTTCGTCCCCATTTCACTTATATTTTGCCCCCTAGAAGGGCTGGGGCATACCATATCCACTTCTCTTAATACTTCGTTTTCTTTCTCGGCTGGTGTTGCGGACTTGATTAGGGCATCCCTGGTTGTCCCCAATATTTCTGTCAATAAGGTTGGAACTGTTGCTAATTTGTCAATTATTTGAGTACAATGACAGTGGCTGATTTGGTATGTTGTTTCCCGATCTCGCTGTACCTTCATAATCATCTCGTTAAAGTTATGCAACTTTGGGGGGCGTGGCCAAGCTGCCGACCAACATGGCCGCGCGGCATTGAAGCTCCGCCAGCCGTCCTCAGTCCAGTTGCGATATCCCCATAAACGCAGCACATACACACTGCAGCATGGCACCGGAAGACTGCTGACATCGGGGCAAACGTACAGATGCGGCCGGATCGTGTCCGGACGGCGCCTGAAGGGATCTCCCAGCGATCGGAAGCCTGCGGGGATGAGTGAGTCTTGGCCGAAGCCGCTCCCACTAGCAACGCGGCACATCTGAGGCCCGGTCGCGGGCGAAGGCGGCGTCCTGACCCGAGAAAATGGCGAAAGGTGGGGTGAGTCCGCCGGGCGGGGGTTGCATTCCGCGCTCTTCCTCCCCCCCACTCCCGCCGCAGCATTGCCAGTTCGGGGCCCGTCTGGCTGCTCAAGGCCTGATACACCTGACCCTCCCCCCCCATAGGCCCCGCGGGGACAGGGCCCGCGCTGGGCCTGGGAGGCGTCCACTCGGTCTCCAGAAGGTGCGGAGTGGGGGTGACAGGGGCTGAGCCATTGTACCCAGCGCCCGGTGGCTCCTCTGTAGAAGCGAGAGCCCAGCCGTCCCGCAGCCTAGTATTCAAGCGCCTTGCCTGCTACTTTGCCTCGTCGACGCGCTGCATCACGGCACACCGCCTTCTGAGCCTGAATCGCCACATCGCGGCCTGCGCTACATCCTCAGCATCCACAGGACGTGGCCCCGGGCAGGGAGAGGCCCTGATTTACCAATACGCTCCCTCCGGGCCGGAGCATTACTTAAACACCCAGTACCCGCATCGCTCTTTGGGGTGACCTCTCCCCCCCTGTTAGATTGCTCTAGGTAACGACACCGGCTTCATCGACGCCTGGGGGCCTTGCTCGCACTCCCCCTCTGCATTCCTCGCCGACTTGCCAACTCCTCTACCAGGCCTTCTCCCTGCCGGCGGCGCGGCCATGACACTGCTGCCTCTCCTGTAGTTTGGTCCCACAGCGGCATGGGCCGCAAAGACCCTAAGCAAATGACCCTCCCATTTGAAAAGGTTGTGGAGCAGAACCGGGACGACTGCCCCACCATGGCAGAAAGTTGCCAGGGTGCGGATAGCGCAGATGACCCCATTGCTCAGGCTTCAACGCTACTTCAGGAGATGAGCGGGCTTTCGTGCCCTGGATGGTCGCTTTGACACACTGGACAAGCGCCTGGAAGACATGGGGGCCAAAATCCAAACTCACGACAGGCGCCTGGATGACGCTGAGGCGCGCATATCCGACATTTAGGATGCCACGGCGCAATCCCTTAAGAGGCTGGAACGCGTGGAGCGCATCCTTAAAGACGTGGCGATTAAAAACGAAGACCTCGAAGCGCGTAGTCGACGCAACAATATCCGTATTTTAGGGGTGCCGGAGACCACTGCAACTGGTCACCTAGACCTCTTTGTTGAGACATTGCTTGCGGACATGTTTGGAAGGGAAGCTTTCACCCCTGGTTTCGTGGTGGAGCGCGCACACCGCACCCTGGGCCCAATCCGGGCCTTCCCCCGAGACCTATCTTCGCCCACATCATGAACTTTCGCGACCGTGATACAGCATTGCGCCTCGCCAGAGAAAAAGGGGATGCTCAATGGCAAGGCTCTAAAATAGCGCTCTATCCCGATTTCACGCTAATGGTGCAAGAAGCCCGCCTCAAGTATAATGGAGTCAAAGCCACCCTCAAGAATCTGGAACTGAAATATCGTATGCTTTACCCAGCCAGGTTGCGAGTCGATGTCAACGGCCGATCACGCATTTTCGACACCCCGACGGAGGCGCAGGAATTCTGCCACGCATACAAACAGAACAATAACCAGGCGATTGCGGATGATGCCAAATCCTCTCCCCAGGGCAGCGGATCCAACGCGAGCATGGAACTGTTCTCCAGTGCGGGCACTGGCTGACTGTCCTATCCGGCATGGCGACACGATGATGACACAACTAATTTGGGATATTAACGTTCATCACTTCATAATGTTTCTAATGACTGACCGACTGGCGTGGCGTGGCCACCCCTCATGGTGTACACCTTTGGTTTGTTTCTAGGGATACGGATGTACCGAGTTAGGGTCTTTTCATTCCTGCTTAAAGTCTATTGGTATATCTTGCTTCATTGTTCGATTTGGGTCATGCCTTGCTTCCTTCAATGCGAGGCTGGGTGGGGGAAGTTGTTCTTCTGCAGAAATTTGGACTTAGTTACTGTCAGGCTCGCTGTCCTCTTCAATGTTTATCAACGATTGCTTTTGTTGGTTATGTCTCTCAAGACTCTTAGATGGTGCAGTTAGGTAATGTTTATGGTCCTTCGGACTTATCCCTGTTATCCTGGAATGTCCGAGGCCTGAGTGACAATCGTAAGAAACGGCAGATTGTTCATTATTTCTTGCGTCATAATGTTGATGTTGCTTTTTTACAGGAAACACACCTGCCCAAAACTGACCCAGCACGTTTCGCCTCCAACTGGGGCACACATAGATACTTTTCCAACTTCAGTAGCTATTCCCGGGGTACAGCTATCATTATACATAAGAGGGTGCCCTTCAGTCTACATTACGTCATCGGGGATGACGAAGGTAGATTTACAATAGTCACGGGCTCATTAATGGGTCACAGCGTCACCCTGTTATGCGTCTATGCTCCGAACACTGACTCCCCGGAATTCTTCTATTCCCTACAGGTCCAGCTCGCTAAGTTAGACACTACCCTGTTGCTGATGGGGGGGGGATCTCAACTTACTTCTCAACCCCGCTTTAGACAGCACCGCCAGCTCCCCTGACACCAAGCCACGTGCCCGCAGAGTCGTATCAGAACTTTGCGAACAGTTATCACTATGCGACATCTGGCGCGCACGCAACCCCTCCAGCACTGAATATACACATTACTCCAGCTACCACAACACTTGGACCAGGATAGATTATTGGCTGCTCTCCCCTGGCGTCACCTGCTGGTACCAATCAATCGTTACTCTTCCAAGAACATATTCAGATCACTCCCCGGTTAAACTTCTCCTTAATGTTCCCAGACCCGATGGATATGAGCGACAATGGCGTTTCCCCAGCCGGGCTCTGAACGATGACCTCTTTCACTCGGAAATACACGAGGCCATCGAAGAATATTTTTCCATTAACACGGGCTCGGTAGATTCCTGGGCAGTTCTATGGGAAGGTTTTAAGGCATACATTCGGGGTGTTTGCATTGCTAAGTACGCCGGAGTCCTAAAAACTCTCCGGTCCACACTCGCTCGCCTGGAGCGTGACTTAACGGAAATAGATAGCGACATAACTAACAGCCCTCACACAGAGTCGACAACTCGCCGACTCGCCCTTATCGCCGACTACAAGGAGACTGCTGACCGGGAAATACTGTTCCTAAGCAAATATTCCACTGCACGGCGATATGGCGAAGGAGAACGGCCAGGCCGCGTTCTGGCGCAGTTGCTTCGCCCCCCATACAACAAAGCTTACATCACCGAGCTGACCTCTCCCACTGGTCGGAGGCTTACATCCACCTCCCAGATCCGAGACGAGTTCCTCGATTATTACACCTCCTTATACACCTCAAGGCTAGGGCAGGACACCACAGCGCAGGAAGATTACCTCTCAGAAATTGCCTTGGTATACCTAGAGAAACATATGCAAGACTTCCTCGCTGAACCAATCTCAATCGAGGACGTCACTAACGCCATCAAGGCCCTTCGCGGTTCCTCGGCCCCTGGCCTGGACGGCTTTACTGGGGATTTTTACAAGGCATACAGAGACCTCCTGGCTCCTCAGCTGATCGAGGTATATGCCGAAGCACTTGAGAGAAAAATCCTCCCCCCTACCTTGCGTGAGGCCGTCATTATCCTCCTCCCGAAGCCGGGCAGAGACCCGTCCTTATGCGGATCGTATCACCCCCTGTCCTTGTTGAATCTAGACTATAAAATCCTTTGCAAAAATTCTCGCCATGCGCTTATCCCTCCTGATGGAATTCATCATTTCACCGGCCCAATCCGGCTTTGTCCCCCATCATTCCACCTCCCTGAATCTTAGAACTCTGTTCTCGGTGCTTCACGGGATCAACCCGGAGGTCCTAGCAGCCGCCATTTTATTAGACACGGAGAAAGCGTTCGATTCTCTTGAGTGGCCCTTTTTCGTGTCTATCATGCGCCGAATGGGGATGCCAATGGGATTCATTGCCACCACAGAATTATTGTACAGTCGCCCCACAGCGCGACTCCGCCTGAACGGCACCCTATCCAAGCCATTTTCTCTATCCCGTGGCACTCGTCAAGGCTGTCCCCTCTATTGTTTATACTTGCAATGGACCACTTAATCCGGCATTTCCAGGAGAAACATTTACAGAGGGGCCTCCAATTCAACACTGGCCCCTTGTTGGTCTCTCTCTATGCAGATGACACCATCCTTTATGTTCGGGAGCCGAGCGTAAACCTGGAACCCCTTATCAGGGAAATAACTCGATTTGGACAGCACTCTGGCCTGGGCATCAACTGGCACAAGTCAGTTATTTTTCCTCTAACCCCCAGCACATTGAGATGGGACTGTGAATTTCCCCTTGAATGGTTCATGGAATCCGTTAAATACCTGGGCATTCATAAACACCTGGACACGGCCCTCATTATCCGCCTAAATTATGGTCAAGCCATCCACGCCTTGGAGGCACAGGTGGAGCGATGGTTGCGACTCCCGCTCTCGATCGCTGGTAGAGTGGCCCTCATCAAGATGGTCGTGCTCCCCAAATTCTTATACTTATTCAACAACATCCCCATTCCCCTCCCTAACAGCTTCTTCATCACATTGCGCTCGCATCTTATAAAATTGGTCTGGGGAGGAAAACAGCCCCGAGTGCGCTGGCAGATTTTGACCCTTCCGTATGAAAGAGGGGGGTTCGGGGTACCTGATCTTCAACTATACTATCTAGTAGCCCAATGTAGTTACGCCTACGCTTGGTTCCACCCTGACGCTAGGATCCCATATCTCCGCCCTGAGGCGGATCTTGTACTGCCAGACTCGCTCTCAACAGTATTACCCAGAGGCATGCCCAGAGACCCCAATGACATACAAACGGTATCCACCACCAGCTGGGCATGGGAGAAGCTGAAACGGCTCACCAGCACATCTACGCTCTACTCCTCGGCGCTGCCGCTTCCCAATGCCCGCTGGCTACCGATCACGGGGGAGCGGCTGGTGCAGCGAACCTTGGCAAAATTTTCCATAACCAAAATGGGGGACTTATATCCTGGTGGACACGCCTTTTCTGTTGGAGACGAAGACCGTTTCCATGACGCCACCTTCATGGATCGGTTTGTTCTGGGGAGGGTCCGCTCGGCGCTTCGGGCAACTCTGCCTGGCTTTCCCATTGAACCAGATTCGTTTACCCCTTTGTCCACAGTCATTGAGAGCCCAGGAGGGATACATCTTATATCCAAACTGTACAAGGCCTGCTCCGAGATTATTCCAGTACAGGATGACAAAATTCGCAGAGACTGGGAGGCTGATTTAGGTCACCAAATCACGGATGACCAATGGGCCAAATGTTGCAAGGTAACGAGGGACGTCTCCTTGAGTAGCCGGCACAAACTGCTTCATTTTAAGTTCCTGCGTAGAATGTATATCACCCCGGCCAGATCCCATAAACTTGATCCTTCCAGACCGCACAATTGTCGCAAATGCAACGCCCCTCACGCGGACTTTGCCCACCTTTCGTGGACATGTCCCAAACTGCTACCATTCAGGGAGGTGGTGCACAAAACACTGGGAGATATGATTGAGCTGACTCTCATCCCCACTCCTGAGATTGCATTATTGGGCTATGTAGCGAACTTCCCCAAGTGCACACGTAGGTTCGCTGCTCTTAGTTTGCTGCTCGCCAAAAGAGAAATTGCTCTACACTGGGGCCGAAAAACAGTTCCTACACTACAGGGATGGCTTAATAGCCTAGCCTTCTGCAACACCAACAGTGAACTCTACTCCACCACACTGCCTCGCTCCTCCCGGCCCAAAGACATTTGGGGACCTTTCAGGGCTTATACGCTAGCTAGCCGCGCGACTGCTGACTCTCAAGTTGAACAGGGCATTGTTCCGACTGGCGTGGGATAACCACTCTTCGCACCACACTCACCTACTCCATAACCGTCTACACAGGGTCACTCGAGAATTGCTTTCCTGAATGCATGAATATGTCGGGACTGGATGGGTTGACGGGAGGGATATTCGGCGGGCAATTGGGGACAGTCTATGTGTGAAGCACGCATACCACCTGGACTACACCCGCATACCTGAACGCTATTTTTGTTTATAGAGGTTTTGACACTCAGGCTCTGAGCCTTACACCTTTGTATTACTATGCCAATGTAACAATGACAGTGAGCACCCATGCCTGTATTGCAGAATTGTAATGAAACGGTAAATAAAGTTCTAAAAAAAACAGTTATGCAACTTTTGTTCGACCCCCTGAATATGAGTTGCTAAGATATTTAATAGATCGACTTGCGTGTCTAACCTATCTGCGTGGTAGTTCATTGCTTTGCCAATAGTGTCCACGGTGTTTAACAGGTGCAGCCAAACTGAGGAGGGAGCTGCTTGGTTCGGCTAAGGACGAGCGAACAAGTTGTTCCTGGTGGGATGAAGACTCCGGTGATAAGTCGCCCAAGGAACCCTGAATCCTGCTGGGTTGAGCGTATTTTTGTGAAGGTGACATCGTAGTGGTTGTTTCCAAGTTTTTAAATTTAATTTGGGTCTGAACGTGTGGTTTGAACTGACAGAGTTCCTGGCCGAGTTGTTGATCCGTTTCCAAGGAAAAGAATGATGAATCGAACTTATCTTGATTGTTGGTGTTTAGTTTGGTGAACCCCTGGACGTTGGGGGATGGCGTTCCCGACGGCATGTGTGGCTCACCAAAAGGGCTCAGGATATTTGTATTCATCTGATGTGTTGAGTTGCCTTCGTTGTGTCTGTTGTATCCGTTATTTCCAGGTGGAATTTGTTGTTGCAGCTGGAATTGGGAGTCTAAAGAGGGCGAATGGCAATGAATTAGTGCCTCGATGACTTGGGGGTTAAAACTTTGACAGGTTTCCTGGGGGTAAAGAACTTTAGTTGTTAAAAGTTGGAGGCTTGGCACTTCTCTGTTTATGTCATATGGAGCATCCGATCCCGTGACCTGAGATACTTTCCTTTTGTTTTCGCGGCTATTAAAACCTATGTCAAAGGGGGATTCATGTCGGCCTCACTTTGGAGGTCTGTGATGTTGTTGGTTAGATTTATACTTTTAGAGGACTTAGGATCGTTGCGGCCCCGGTTTTCCTAAGTAGTTTTGATGGCTACTTTTAAGAAATCGGTAATCAGCGCCTGTTTACTGCTATTTGGGCATGAGTAGTGCCTAGTTGAGGCTAAGAAGGTAGCTTTCTTGCTTCCTTCACTATTGACGTGTGGAGCGACCTCTGTGCCTTTTTTTAGGTCTTGCGCCTAGCGTTGCAGTGCGCAGCCCTGCTCGCGCAGCGCGAGACCTCTAGAAAGGGCTTCTGAAAACGACCTACACGCTCGTGCGTGTGGTTTTGTTTTCAGAAGCCCTCATTGACTGTAGCGTGCGTTTTAGAAAAACGGCACGCGATTGAGCAAAGGCGGGCGCATGTCCCGCCTTTGCTCCTCCCATTCCCGACGGTGGCCAGAACGCGCAGCAGCGCGAGTTCGCCTCGCTGCCGCGCTCCCTCCCCCCAGCTCCTCTGTGGTGCACGCGCACCACTGGTTCCTGTGCTCTTCTCCTCGTTTACCTTCGTGCTCCCCTGTCGCTCCGACGCTGTTCCTGCTTCACTCCCACCCAAGCCCGCCTCCTGCACTGCTCGTCTTGCCCTGTGCCGTGGCTGACCCTCTCTCGCTCCTAGATAGCACCTGCGCTCTTGTACTGCACCTCTGGACACTTTTGCTGCTTCTTAAGTACCCCGTGCTGCTCCCCCTTTTCTCTCGTTCTCACACTGCTCCACAGCTGTTCATGCTACTCTCTCTGGCCGGACTGCTCCTGCTGCCCAACCGCGTTGTTCCTGCTCCATTGCACAGTGTCCTGTGCTCTTCCTCTAGTGTTTGATTGATTTCTTCGTGCACCTGAACTTCTTCTGTGCAGCTCCTCGCCTGCTTTCCTTCTTCTGAACGCTTCTGTGCATCTCCTCTCCTGCTGGTCTTCTCCTGGACCCCATCTGTGCAGCTCCGCTCCTGCTTTTCTTCTCCCGAATCCCTTCTGTGCAGCTCATCTCCTGCTTTCCTACTTCTGAACCGCTCCTGTGCTGCTCCTCTCTTCCTCCTATGCACATGGACAGCTCTATTCCTGCGTCGCCTCCCTTGCGCTGCTCCCGTGTCCCTGCGCTACTCCTCTGTTGCTCACCTGCCTTCCCACTGGAGTTGTCAATCCGCGGGCGACCCTTCCCGCCACCCAGGGCGCCTATTTAATCCCTCAGGACTCCACCCCATCCCCAGGTTTCTTCCACGCCCCTCGCCTAACGGGCTCTCGCGCCACTCCCTTCACCAGTGAATACTCCGGGGCACGCGGTGGCAGCAGGAGCCCCACACAGGACGCCCTCTCCCTCATCCCGTGTCAGTTGACTGGATGATGCCGCGTGCAGTGATTTGCTAGGAAGTTGCAGGAGAGAATCCCAGCCCCCTTGGATAAATGATGCTCTCACAGCCCGCCTGCGCTGCATTATACATTGAATAAGTGGTTGCCTGGGCACAGAGAGGCATTTGCAATGTGCCAGTAGGTGTCTGCTCAGAAGACGCGTCTGTCCTCCAAGGTGTCTGCAGCCCTTGGACACTGACAGCTCCGGCTGCCCAGCCGTCCACCTCTAGCTGAGAATGGATAACATTGTGATCTCAGAGTACGATTCTTTCAACGTGACCCCCTCACCCGGAAACTCTTCTGAGGACATCCCCAACCAGTTTGTGCAGCCGGGCTGGCAGATCGCCCTCTGGGCAGTGGCGTACTCCATCATCGTCGTGGTGTCCGTGGTGGGCAACATCATTGTCATGTGGATCCTTTTGGCCCACAAAAGGATGAGGACAGTTACCAACTACTTCCTGCTGAACCTGCCCTTCGCAGAGGCCTCCATGGCCGCCTTCAACACTGTGATCAACTTCACCTATGGCATCCACAACGACTGGTACTATGGCCTCTTCTACTGCAAGTTCCACAACTTTTTCCCCATTTCGGCTGTCTTTGCCAGCATCTATTCCATGACCGCCATAGCCTTGGACAGGTGAGTGAGCCTGCTGGTTTTATGCACTTCACACTGCAGACTGAACTTCAAGTCTTGGTTCTTTCTATGGGGGCAGATATGTGAATTTTGGTCCTGAGATATTGCGTGGTTTGCCTCAGATCACACGTTTGGTAAAGCGTGGATGCCGAGACTAAAGCTCATGTCTTCTGGTTCTATAGTCTACACATTAACCCCTATATTTTGAGAAGAGCCACTAGAATTATGTAACGAAGAAGGAACAAAGTGTGCGGCAGGGTTGCCTGAATTAAGTGGCACGAAATGAACAGTATTAGTTTGCTACTTTGTCATTTTAGCACTCGTCCATACTGCCTGGACAAAAGTTTTACCTCATTCAGCAACTGAAATGTGACCGGTAAACCTTTTCAGAGTCTGCACTCTGCCACCTAAGATGCTTGTTTAAAGTAACTTTTGATCCGTTTGATCGAGAAACAATTTTTATGTTTGAAATCTACAAATTATGTAGCAGGTGGTGGATTATGCGGCAAATTAGATAAATCCATAATTAGGTGGAAAACTCCATGGCTGCAGATTCACATCATTACAGTGGCCATTATTATGAGTCAAAAGTCCCCTTCTACTTCATGATGGCTGTATACATGACATCTGTCGCCAAGTATGTGGGATGCTTCCTCTATGGTGCCGAAACATACTATTTCTGCACTTGTTTTTAGTACATACCAAAAGTATACCACACTCTAGGGCGAGTGTGTAAATGAATCACCCCCCTCATTCTGCTGCACTGTTACCCTCTTGGGTGCCCTACTTGTACGCTTGTGTGTGGTTGGAGGCTCTGAGCCGCGCGCTCAGCAGTGTGTCATGTGGTCAGTTAAGTGGGTGGGCACGTGCAGGATGTGCTAAGCTCTGAGTGTCATTGTGCCCAGCGGGGCTATTCTTGTCATTTTAGTACATGTGAGATCTCTTGACGCTTTAGAGTCTTTAAAAAAAAAAATTAGCTAAAGTTGGCTGTGCAACATACTGAAAAGCATTTTTATCCAACTCTTATGACTTGAGTAATAAGGAAAGGAGGAGTGAAGTTTGCTGTTGGTCCAGGTTTTTCACGGGGCAAACATGGGATAAACTGACTTCACACTATAATTGCTTCTCGAAACTGGAGCAAACGTACTTGGCGCTATGTTTTCTGCTAAGAATGGAGTATAAAAACTCTCCGCTGTGCTTGCTTTTAAGGAATTAAGCAAACTGACTTTTTATATGTTTTCTGCTTAGGAATGAAACAAAATGACAGCGTTATGGTTGCCTCTTAGGGTGGAGCAAACTGACTTAGCACTATGTACGCATCTTAGGAAAGGAGCTAACTGACTTGGCACTATGGGGCTGACTTGGCACTATGGAGCTGACTTGGCACTATGGAGCTGACTTGGCACTATGGAGCTGACTTGGCACTATGGAGCCGACTTGGCACTATGGAGCCGACTTGGCACTATGGAGCCGACTTGGCACTATGGGGCTGACTTGGCACTATGGAGCCGACTTGGCACTATGGGGCTGACTTGGCACTGTGGCTCTGCTTAGGAATGGAGCTCATTGACGTGGTACTATGTTTCTGCTTAAGAATGGAGCAATCTGATTTTGGACTTTGTGTGCTTCTTAAGAAGGAGACACAATGGCTTGGCAATGTGTGTTTTTCATGAATGGAACAAACTGACTCAACACCTGTTTTCTGGTAGGAAATGGAGAAAACTAATTTTGCATCATGCTTACTGATTAAGTACTAAAGAATTGCACTGTTTTTTTAAACTACAGATGCAATCCAATCCGGCACATTTGGAAAGTGGAGCAAAAATATTTGACTCTGTCTGCTGACAAAATAATGAAACATTTGTTTTCTCATTTTTTGTCCCCAGTGCAAAACTTCACATCCTTGTGATAAGCTTAGGAGTTGTGGAAGGCGGGCCATGCAATTCTTTATTACCCAAGCAGCAAACATATGGCAAAGTGCGTAGCACAAAAAGTGTCTTTGAAAGATATGGCAAAATGGTTCTATTGCTGTCCAACATCACCTTATTCCCAGGGCCACTGGAATTATGTGGCAGGGCAGGACCAAATTATGCAACAAGGTTAGCTAAATAATGCGACAAAGAAAGGCAAATTATACGGCATAATATGGCACATTTTGTGATAGTATTACTTTATTATGTTGTCATTTTTACAACTGGTTACATTCTCTGGGCAAATACTTCACCTCATTAATATCAGCTTAACAACCAAATACAGCAATAATCAACTGAAAAAATGACCAGTAGACCTTTGTGAAGTCCACTGTGCGGGAACACGTTGCCACATTTTTAGTAACTTGTGATCCGTTTGACCTAGAAAAAATGCTTTTCTTAAAATATGCAGATTGTGCAGCAGATGATGGATTATGTGGCAAATGCAGCTATGCAGAAAACGCTGCAGCAGCAGAATCACATTTTTCTAGTGTCCCTCCTTATTCCATTCCATTGTGCGCATCTGTAATCACAGGTGGGGTGTATGAAGTTGTCAAAGTCAGACTCCATCAACTTCATGAAGGTTTTTTTTATATATAAAAAAAAAAAAAACTTTAGCTTCAAGTAGTTGGCAGTGTTTCTTTTGTCCAATAAAACAGGCACACATTCTGCAAAATGTAGGTTTTGTGGGAACAACTACAAAGACCTTTGTGCATGAAGTTTTTACCTGAAAAATATTTTCTGGGTAAAAGCTTATGAGAAAACAGTTTGGAGATTACATTTCCCCTCTATGTGACTTTTTACAAAGTTTGCCACGTTTGCAAGACGTCACTAAAGCAATTTAACATTTTCACACTCCTGTTTGTAGCCCGCTAAAAAATGTGTACGCACGCATGCACCCTCCAGAGAACAACGTGAGAGACTCTCTCTACATGTCTATGAAGGGCACCGTGTGAGAAACGCACGCACCCTGCAGGGATCAACGTGAGAGACTTTCTCCCCGCAGGTCTATGACAGGCACCGTGTGAGACAGGCACACACGCACCCTGCAGGGTACTCCGTGAGAGACTCTCTCTCTCTCTACATGTCTATGAAGGGCATGGGTGAGACACGGACGCACGCAGGGAACCAGTGAGAGCCCCCTCTCTCTGCAGGTATATAAAGGACACCGTGTGAAAAAAACACGCACAAAACTGCCTGAGAAGCACATACACGCACGAGCCCTGCAGGGTACACCCTGAGAGGCCAAGTCTCTCTGCATGTCTATGAAGAGCACCGTGTGAGAAACACGCACGCACCCTGCAGGGCACACCGTGAGAGACTTTCTCCCCGCAGGTCTATGACAGGCACCGTGTGAGACAGGCACACACGCACGCACCCTGCAGGGTACTCCGTGAGAGACTCTCTCTCTCTCTCTCACATGTCTATGAAGGGCATGGGTGAGACACGGACGCACGCAGGGTACCAGTGAGAGCCCCCTCTCTCTGCAGGTATATAAAGGACACTGTGTGAAAAACACACACACGAAACTGCGTGAGAAGCACATACACGCACGAGCCCTGCAGGGTACACCCTGAGAGGCCAAGTCTCTCTGCATGTCTATGAAGAGCACCGTGTGAGAAACACGCACGCACCCTGCAGGGCACACCGTGAGAGACTTTCTTCCTGCCTGTGAAGGACTCCGTGTGAGAAACACACACGCACGCATGCACCCTGCAGGGTACACGTGGGAAACTCTCTCCCTGTCTAATGAAGGACACCGTGTGAGAAACACACGCATTGATGCACTGTGGCGATCACAGCTTGTAATCTTGCATTGGGTGGCCACTACTGGAATCCTATCTGAGGTGGTCACTATTACAACACTAATAGTAGCTCAGGATGATTTTCTTTGAACATAAGAATCTCTTATTAAAGAAAAGGTTGGACACCCCTGTAGACGGTGGTGTTTGCAAGATTGTTCGTGCATTCCTAAAATGGCAAACATTCCAAGGTTGTCTTTGCCTCCGGAAAAAATGGATCCAAAGACATGGACATAAATGCAGAGCTGTATGCTAAAGCTGAAAACCATCATCTTAGGAATGCAGATTGCAAAGTCATGCGGATCGGTCCTCAGGCAAAGATGTGACTTTTATAAAACTAGAGACTCGCTCCCATCAGGTGTTTGCAGCAAGCTTGTGTGGAGTGTTGTAAAGACATACATTGACTGCTGTATACAAGGATAGAGAAATCATACACATCAAGAAATTGACAGGAGAGTTGTTTGATTAGCCCACAAACAGACGCATAGCTGTAAGAAGGGACAGAGAATCATCCACATGATGGTACAAAGAGAGTTTTCTCCTCGCTCTCCTTCCTTGTACCTCCTACTGCTCTTCTCCTCGCTCTCCTGCCTTGTACCTCCTGCTGCTCTTCTTCCCACTCTCCATCCTTGTGCCTCACACGGTTCTTTGCCTCACTCTCCTTCTTTGTATCTTTGGCTCATCTTCTCATCACTCTCCTTCCTTTTGCCTCACGCTGCTTTTTCCTCCTCAATATCCTTCCTGATGCCTCACTGTGCTCTTCTCCTCCCTCTCCACCCTTTTGCCTCACGCTGCTCTCCTCCCCAATCTCCTTCCTTGTGCCTCATGCTACTTTTCTCCTCGCTCTCCTTACTTGTACCTCCTGCTGCTCTTCTCCTCACTCTCCTTACTTATGGTTCATACTGCTCCACAACTAACTATCCCAATACAACACACATAATTACACTGCACACCACATACATACAACTCCATAACACATAGGTAAAACACAATCCCATTTACAACGCCAAAAGCTCCAACTCAAAAAAATGCGAGACCTATTGCATTTTCAATGCTTGTTGTAGTGGTTGACTTAGCACTTGCCGGTACTAAAGTTTCTCCTGTTGGAGCTTCCAGCTCTTGCCATACTTTTTCTTCTTCTTTATTTGGTAGACCTTGGACTGAGAGGTTCATTCCGGGAGAGTTACTAATACGGTCCGTAACGGCGGGCGGGAGGCCCTCCTTTGCCTTTTTGGGTATTGGTTGAGGTTTTTTATCTTTTTTCTCCCCTCCTCTTGTTCTCCCTGACCTCATACCCGATTAATGCTCACCAACCTGGGGGGTTGGACTTCTGGGAGACGCCCGGTGAGGATCCGCAGTCCTCGGTTGAGAGACTGCGTACTGGTTGGCACTTTAACAGAACACTTGGATTTAGCAGGTGCTGTGTGCTGGTCGACTAGTCAGTAACGACTGGCAACTGGCGGCAGATTAGGGTCCGGGGTTAAAGAATTGGCCGTTGGCAGTTGGCGGTTAGCAGTTGGAGAGAGTAATAAATTGGATCGACAAGTGACTCGACGAATGAATCAGGAATGAACTCCGGCCCTCGGGACCTGCACTCCAACTGTCACGACTCGCTCCCTGCATTCTCGTGTCCACCACCAGGGGGCCGAATAGTGGGGCTTCCCAGTGTTCTAACAAGCTTCCAGACCCTCCCCTTCATGTACATACTGACTTCCAGCCATTTGGACACTATTTGGGAATTGACATCCATTCCCAATCCATGCCGGGTTTTGTGGAAGCCATCCTGCTCATGCCTGAAACTCCATTACCCAGAATTCCCTGCTCACTGCTTCGTCTCCACCCCTGCAGGCCAAGGATGGGTGGAGGAATTCAGCTCACCTGTGGCTGGCTGCTGCTAGCCTGCTCACACCTGATGCGCATGAGTACTGTGAGCTCTTTTAAGCCCCAGCTCCCTCCAGGCCAAGGTTGGTCATTGTAGCTGTTTTCCGGTGAGGCCGATCCTTGTTTCCTGAGCCTTTGATATTCCTTGATTTCTGAGCTATAGTTAATCCTTGTTCCTTGATTCCTGAGCTATAGCTATTCCTTGTGCCTGAATTAGCACTGCCTGCAGTGCTACCTTGTTTCCTCAGTTCCTGAGCAATAGCTATTCCTTGTGCATGAATTAGCACTGCCTGCAGTGCTACCTTGTTTCCTGATTCCTGAGCTATAGCTATTCCTTGTGCCTGAATTAGCACTGCCTGCAGTGCTACCTTGTTTCCTGAGTTCCTGAGCTATAGCTATTCCTTGTGCCTGAATTAGCACTGCCTGCAGTGCTACCTTGTTTCCTGAGTTCCTGAGCTATAGTTATTCTTTGTTCCTGTTCCTGGGCTTCAGCTATTTCTTGTTCCTGATTTGCACTGCTTGCAGTGCTCTCTTGACTCCTTGTTTCCTGAGTTGTAGCTATTTCCTGTTTCCTGAACCAGCACTGCCTGCAGTGCTACCTTGACTCCTGAAGCCTTAGTAATTCCCTGTTCCTGAACTAGCACTGCCTGCAGTGCTACCTTGATTCCTGAGCCTTAGCATTCCTTGTTCCTGACCTGCAGCAGTTTCCCTTCTCCTGAACTAGCACTGCCTGCAGTGCTACCTTGACTCCTGAGCCTTAGCATTCCTTGTTCCTGACATGCAGCAGTTTCCCTTCTCCTGAACTAGCACTACCTGCAGTGCTACTTTGACTCCTGAGCTTTTGCTCAATTCTTGTTCCTGCCCCAGCACTGCCTTCTATGCTACTTTGTTTTCTTGATTCCTGAACCTGCACCATTCTGGTATACCCTTGTAGCCTCCCCTTCTGTAGATCCTTTTCCAGTCCCTGCCTTTCTTCCCATTTCCTTGGTTCCAGTTCTAGTTTGCTGTCTTTCTATTTCTGCTGTCTTGCTTCTGTTACCTTGTATGTTTGTTACCTGCTTTCTGCCAAGTGTGCCCTGTGATTTCCTTCCTTTCCTGTTAAGCACTCCTCCTTGCTAGCTCCTTGTCTATTGTGCTTGTGTTTAGTTCTACCCCTTTGTTGTTACTGCCTTTCGTGTTCCTGTTTGATCGCCAGGATCCGTGGGCACAGCTGACTACCTAGGTGGGGTTTCTTGTTCACTGTGGGTATTGTCTTTGAGTTACTGTTATAACATCACCATAGGTATAAGCTCCACAGACCCTGCCTTTGCATACATATCCTATATGTGGGTATTTTCAGTCAGTATCTGTAACAACAATTGTGGGTGAGGAACTTACTGAGCTTCAGTGTTACCGTGTGGAACTCCTGAGTGCTTTACCCCACATTCCCTTTATTGTTAATGTTGTATTATATATATGTCTTGCACGTCCGTCCTGGGTGTAGTTAGTCTGAATGCTAAATTGCCTTGTGAGTGCCCTTCCTTTCTGAGTCTTAGCCATCTTGTTCCTTTGTACAGGCTTCCCCTTTGGATCCCTTTTCTCCTCTGACTTCCTGTGTATTCCTGGGCAGCGCTGTACTCCTCTCTCTGTGTACATTTTCTACCCCGTTCCCAGTCCTTGCCCAAGTCCCTGACTGTGTTCCCGACATAGTCCCGGACAGTCCCTGACACCAACCACTGCCGTTTAGTGAAGAGAAAAATGGAACAGATGAAGCAGCAGCAAAAGGAGGCGGCAAGGTAACAGAGGAACGACAGCGAGGGCGGTGTGTTGGGTTTCCAATTGAAGTTGAAGGCAGCGAGACCCCTAAGGGGGTAGCGTCTGGCAACTGCGGGGGCCCGGGTACCTGGGGGGTGTGACAGTAAAGGCCGACGGCCGTGGCATGGGCCGGGAGCGGCGCAGGGCAGGGTGCAGGGCGGAGGACGCGAGAGCGAGAGAGCAGGGCACGCTGGAGTGCCCCTAGCCGCACCCAACCTAGTTGGGCCGCCTCCGCGGACACACGCGGGCACTTCACTCCGCAGCCGCCGCTATGGGAGGCCGCGCTCTCACGCTCAAAGGTACCCCACTTGCTCACTTGCCTGCTGACTCGCATTGCACCGAGCCTCCTTTCTGGTGTTTCTGTTTTTTTGCTGAGCCCTCCGCGGATCTATGCTGGCGGCCCCAGAGCCTAATTGACTCCGAGTCCAAATCCAAGTCCGGGTGGCGTCCTCCTCCGACGACCGGGCTCCCCTGCTCCTCGCTCCTTGCTCGCCGGACCTCTCGCAGCTTACGCTGCCCGTCGCCACGGGTGCTGCAGGGCTGCGGGACTCAGCGGGATGACCCGGTGTCGCCAAGGGGGCTCGCCGGCGGCGTTCAATCCTCTCCGCGCTTCTCTCAGCGGCAGCAGCACTACCACGCCCACCACTTCCGTGTGTCAATCAACCTTGGAGTGAGTGTATACAGGGCCAGTAATCTGGTGGGGTACAGAAAGTCAGCCAAGTTTGTAGATATTGATCAGGACCCCACTTTTAACTCATCTGATGAGGATGATGTCCACATGTTTGTACTTAATGTTGAAGATGAATGCATTTTACAAGTTGATGACACTCCAGTAGATCAGCACAGGAAAAAACCTGTATGTGATATGTCCATAGGGGGGGGTAGATATTTCAATTGTGGCGGACTCAGGTTCACCCTACACCATTGTCAATCATACTGTTTGGAAAGAAAAATGTTCTCCCCTCCTCGGTGATCAGTTAGAGGTACCTGATATTTCCATCAAAACATTTACAGGGGACGCCATAGAAGTGAAAGGTTACAGGAGACTCAAATTTGATTTCAAAGGCAGGACATCACTTTGCAAGCTTTAAGTCTCCAAGACCGGACCCTCCGTCCTAGGGGGGTTGGACCAGGGTAAAATAGGCATAGTCCTAAATCCCAATAGTACTGAACCTGTCCTCATAGTTCAAGCTGATGAAGAACTTAGCAACACCATCCTCCAGAGGTTTCCCAAAGTATTCTCCAATACAATTGGCCTGTTGAAAGGTTTTGAGCACAAGATTTGTGTTAAGGAGGGAGCCATACCCAAAATTCATAAAGTCAGGAACATTCCCTTTGCGGTCAAAGAGGGTGTCAAAGAACAATTGGACAAACAATTGAGCGATGACATAATTGAGAGGGTTGAGTCGTCTGAATGGGCGCTCCCTTGGTTGTGGTCAAATGACCCAATGGAAAATTGAGGTTGTGTGTCGATTTGCGCAATCTCAATGAAAACATTATCATTGACCAGTTTCCCCTTCCACGCATTTATTTATTTATTTGAAGGTTTTATATAGCGCCAACAAGATCCTTCCGGGTATCAGAGCGCTTTACAGGGTAGATGTCGGACACAGGTACAAGCATAGAGAAAGAACGAAAATAAAAATATAGGTAATTCAAATACAAAGTGATAACTAGTACAATCTAGTAATTATATTATATTGTTAAGTAAGTAATTCAAGTAAATTTAGCCATGAGAATCGATTTCACTTCTTTTTTGAAGTAGGCAGTAGAAGGGTTCAGTCTTGTTTCTGTGGGCAAAGCATTCCAGATCCTGGGAGCCATTCCTGAGAAGGTCCAGTTGTAAGTTTTCTTCTTGGCGAATTGTTGTGGTTTCAGTAGAAGAGTTCTGGAGCTCCTAGAGGATCTATTACCACAAGAGAGTACCAGTTTCTGAGCTAGATAACTCGGAGTATTGTGATGTAATGCCTTGTGTGTCATACAAGCGATTTTCAGATGAATTCTAGCCTCAAACGGTAGCCAGTTGAGGGTTCTAAGGTCTGGGGAGATGTGACAGTTTCTTTTTGAGCCAGTGATGAGTCTAGCATCTGAGTTGATTGAGGCTCTTAGAGGGGCCGTCGTCGATCTGGGGAGGCCGCATAGGGCGACACTCCCATATTCCACTCTTGGGATTACTAGGGCTTGCACTGCCTGCTTGAAGTCGTTTGCTGGCAGGAAGGGTTTCAGTTTTCTCAGGGTGTTCATGTGGAAATTTTCTCCTTTTGTAGAGGCGCTGATATGTTTTTGCATGTTTAGGTTTCTGTCCAGCGTCAATCCCAGCGATTTCGCTGAGTCGACAATGAGAGGTTGCCCTTTGAGTGCTGTTAGGTGATTCAGCCAGTCGATGATGATGGTCGATTGGTTGGGGGGGGCGATTAAGCGGAATTCAGTTTTGAGGGTGTTTAGTTTCAAATGGTTTTCGGCCAGACATGTTTGAGTTTTTTGTAGCGTTGAGTTAAGAGATTTGATGTCCTCAAGTGAGTGGATCTTTAAGTAGAGTTGGGTGTCGTCTGCGTACATGTGAAAGTGGACCTTAGAGAGACCGAGAAGTTCGGTGAGTGGTTCCATGAACAGGTTGAAAACTGTGGGTGAAAGGGAAAATCCCTGCGGTACTCCTAAAGTAACTGGGACAGGGTTGGATAAGGATTGATTAACCTTGAATCTCTGAGATCTATTTTGGAGGAAAGAGGTGAACCAAGTAAGCACAGATCCAGATAATCCCATTCTGTATTTCAGGAGCTCTAGCAGGTTGTTGTGTTTGACGGTGTCAAATGCCGATGAAAGGTCAAGTAAGATTAGTAAACAGGCTTCGTTTTGGTCGAATATTTTAAGTGCATCATCTATTATGTGGGTCATGGCTGATTCCGTACTGTGCCCTGCACGGTAGCCTGATTGGTATTGGTTGAGTAGGTTGAATTGTTCAATGTGGTTTGCTAAGCTGCGAGTGTACACATTTTTCCAAGAGTTTGGCCAGAGTGGGTATGTTGGATATCGGGTGATAGTTATTTAAGTCCGATGGGTCGGCCGTTGGTTTCTTTAGGATAGGAGATACCTGACCTGTTTTAAGGATTTCTGGGATGGTTCCTTGAAGGAGTGAGGTATTTATAATCTTGGTCCATGGAGGTAGTACCAGTGGAATGAAGTCTTTTAAGTAGTTTGCGGGAAGAGGGTCTGTGAAGTGGCTGGAGGGATTCAAAGCTGTTAGTGTTTTTAGTATAGTATCTTCACTGTAAGTGTTAAATGAGGACCAGGATGCGTTGTTTTTAAGGTCGAATTTTGCGGAGTATATGAGTTGGGCCCCTGTCGGGGGCAGAGAAGTGTTCCTCTGAGTGTCAGTAAGGGATATATGGTCGTGGAGCAGGTCAATCTTTATGGTTTCTGTCTTCATGTTGAAAAAGGAGGCAAATTCCTCACAGTTGGGTAGTGTGACGGGGATAGCCAGGGGGAGGGTGGGTACACCCTTGGTTTGGGCTTTGATTTGTTCGAATAGCTTTTTGGGCCGGTTCTTGGCTTGGTCTAGTTGATTACTGAAGAAGTCTGCTTTAGATCGTCTGATCTTTCTAAAGTAGGAGTTTCTCTTGGTTCTTAGTAACTTGAGGTGGTCAGAGGATGGTGCAGATCTCCATCGTCGTTCAATTAATCTTAGTGATTGTCTGTCTTCATTTAGCCTACCATCATACCAGGGTTTTGAGTCTTTTGTGGAGACTCTTTTCAATTGTAGAGGAGCTATTTTGTCTAATACCATGTTCATGGAGTGGAAGTAATGGTTAGTCAGGTCTTGTACATCGGCTAGGCCTTCAGGGGCAAGCAGGATGTTAGGATTAGAGGTTGAGAGTAGGTCGGAGCCAACATTTTTTAGATTCCTCTTCCAGATTTTCGTTCTCGTGGGTTGTGCAAAAAGTAGTTTAACTGATTCCTTAACGTGGAATGTAATGATGTGGTGGTCAGACCAGTCACAAGGGAGGATCGATTCAAGTTGAGTGGAGTCGGCTTTGGAGATTACTAGATCGAGGGTTGAGCCGTTATCGTGTGTGGGGCTGTTAGATTTGGTTAAGGTCTGAGAGGAAAGCTTTGAGGCTGTTGACCCCTGGGTCGTTCTGGTCATCTCAATGGAGGTTGAAGTCACCCAGGAATATTTGAATATTTTGTTGACCGTTATTTGTAGCTAGAATATCCATAAGGTGTTCTATGAAGGTGAGGTTATCCCCTGGAGGGTGGTAGAATGTGTGTAGTGAACATATTGAATTGTTATTGCTAGAGATGTTTAAACAAAGATATTCACAGGAGGACAGTGCAGGGGCGTTGGAGCTGGTCACTGTTTGATTGCTCTGATGTATGCAAGCGATACCACCACCTGGCCTATCAATTCTGTCTAGTCTTGTGATGTCATAGATTGGTGGTACCAGTATGTCCAGGATGGGCGTAGATGATTCATTTAGCCATGTTTCCGTCAGGATTAGTAAATCAGGTTCATTAGCGAGTATAAGATAAGCTATATCGGTTGCATGTCTTGATGCCGACCTACAATTTAGGAGTATACATTTTAGCCGCGTCTTGTTGGGTGCTGTGTTGGGTACGAGTGTGTAGGGGATTCGCGTGAGGTTGTTTTCAACTATGCCTCCGGAATTGTGTCTTGTAGCTCTGTGGGTATTGATAGGGATAGTTTGGATTAGGGAGTGCATAAGTAAGTTATCTGGGTGCCCAGAATGAGGTGGGAGGTACGGTATCTCATAAGAATGGAGTAGGGAGATTAAGTCTTTAGATGATAGGGGGTTTTGCATCCTGACTGGACAGGATAAGGCGTTTGGGTAGGGCACTGTTCTCCATCTTGGGGGCTCATGATTCTGGGCGCTTACGTGTAGCTGTTGGGTGTGTTTCGAATTTTTGATGTGTGGGTATGTTCTGGATTCTAGTTCAGGGTGCGTGAGCTTGGGTTGTTGAATAATCAGATCGTGTAGAGCTTGGATGTCAGCTCTGACTTGTTGTAGTGATAGTAATATCTCGTCTAGTCTGGGGTCTGGAGTGCGAATTTCCATATTTAATGGATGGACTGTGGGTGAGGGAGGTGTAGTTGAGCCATGAATGTAATTTGAGGGGGAATCGTAATCGGGTTCCTTGTGTTGGAATCTTCCTGTGTGGTTGTCTATGGAGGGGGAGGTGTAAAGGCCTGGAGTGCGGGGGTCTGGATGTGGGTTAAGTACGGGGCTGTGGTAGTAGATGTGAGGGGAGAAGGGACCGGCGGGATGTGGGGAGGCAGTGATTTCGGGTGTGTTTGTGACGGTGTGGGTTTTTGTGTTATTGGGGGAGGAGTAAGCGTAGGGGAGATGTGTTGTGCCCTGAGGATGTGAGGTGGATTGGATAAGGGGTGTGAGCGGGACCGTGGGAGTATTGGGGGGTGGGGGTGGTGAGGTGGGATGAGAGGAGATAGGGATGGTGGTGTTGGGGTGCAAGTGGGGCTTAGAGAGGTGTGTATTGTCACTCCGGGTGACGGTTAGGTCTGGGGTGGGTGTATATGTGGGAAGGGACAACTGGGGACAATGACTTAATGGGGAGTCAGACCGGTAGTTGGTAGGTGAGCTGTGATTGTGATTGGCTGGGGGGCGGGATGGGGTCTTCTTATAACTTGTTCCTTGATGAGAGGAAAGATGTTATCCAGAAGGTTTAGGTTGCAGTCCGATGCTTGCATTAGGATGATCTCATTATGATAGATAGTGATTGTAGCTGCTGCTTTATAGATTGGGGAGGGGATGATGGATAGCTTGAGTCCGTGAGCTGTTTTCCTCTTGGAGGCGATCGTGAATAGGGAGAAAAAGGCTTTTCTCCATTGAGCTCTTCTTTTAGTGTAAAAGATGATGTCATTAGTAATCTGACCTTTGTTATTTGAGAAGTAAGGATCAGAGATTGGGGTTTCTGGGTGAGATTTAAAAAAATTGTGTTTGAATCCTTTAGCTGCTTTTTTTGTAAGGTGGGGGGCGGGGGGTAATTAATGGAATAGGTGTGGTTACCAGTGCGCTCCATAGTGGGCTTGAAGCTTGTAAAAGGGGGAACAGCCGGGTCGGGGGAGTACCTGCGGTGGTTTGCACAATGGGGATGAGGTGGCGCTAGATCTGAAGGGCGGAACTCTCACCTTTGCGATTGTTAGGTGAGGAGATGAGGAGGCTGTCTGTGTTCTTTGGGAGCTAACCCATTTGGAGTGCATCAGTCCAAGATGGCCGCCATATTTACTAGCTGGATCTGTTCCTGCGATGTAGTCCTCTTTCACTTTCCATTAAGTGGTCCTCTTGGGGTGTAGTCCTGTTTCTGTGTTTGTCTGCACTATGGTTGTTAGTCCTTTCTTTGTTTTCCAAGTAGTGAATCATATGGAGAGGTCCTATTGCTCTTTCTGATTAGATCGATGTCTGGATAGTCCTTTATCACTGTTTATAACTATTGCTGCCATTTTGAGAAGTGTGTAGAGATAGCTGGTGATTTTCGACCAGCCTATGTGAATGAGGTCCCAAAATGTGTTCCCCCGCGTTTGCCCCCAGTCTGTGGCAAACCAACACACCCACCAAGGTCCTGAAGACCTCGATGTACTCCTCCTATTGTGCCCCGGCGATTGTGGTCTACAATGAGGATTGCATGCGCAAGGTGCGATCAGTGAAAGTCATATATTGCAATCCTCTCTCATAGCAGGAATGATGGTTAGTGGTCTTGCATGCGCCCCTTGAACAATCCCAGCTTACAAATGATCCTCGTGGGATATGCAGTGCCTGCAGTCCTGTCTGCATTCATATCGGGCACATTGACCCACCTGAGTATGGGGTCCCGCCTTATCCACTGGAGCTCTGATGTCTTCTTTATCTCTCCTGAGCGTAGTTGGCCTCTGCCTCCACCCCGGTCCGCTTCTAACGTTGCTCCGAGTCGTTAGCTGGAGGGGCGGTGGAGGCGCCAAAACTGTGCAATGCCCAAATCTGAGCACGCCGATCGCGATCACGTCTGCGTATCGGGCGGCCTCGCACCGTCCCGCCTCCCGGCAGATCTGTGTGAGTGTTTCCGATTAGCTGGGAGCCCTCTGCTGACGAGGGGAGATTCGGGAGGCCGTCTCGCTCCTGTTCACTGTCTTGAAGGAGAGGGGTCACGGCACGGAGCTGGTATCTGGGAGCCCTCTGCTGACGAGGGGAGCTCCTGTTCGTTGTCTTGAGGGCGGGGAGGTCACGGCATGGTGCTGACTGGGCGGCAGCAGGGAGGTAGCGCCGAACGCCACCTGAGATCTGGATCTTGGTTCCGCCGCAGTCGTCCCACAGTCGTGGCCTCAGCGCGAGTGGGGGGCGACCCCGTCTTCAGGGATATCCACCGGTCAGGGAGACCTCTGGGACCTCAAGGAGACCTCCTCCTTGTTTCTCCTCCTCACCAACGCCCTTGGTCACTGACTTGATGGAGGGGGATTCCGGCCGGGAACCAGCATGTAAACAATGCTAGGTGCCGCCCGAGCCCCCGATCCGGGGCCCGCCGCAATGGTAGAGCAGTTATCGTGGTCTCACCAATATCGGGGGGCGCTCAGGTCCTCAGTGTGATCCAACAGTTTCATCATGGCGGATGGCTCAACGTTTTTCGGTTGCCCTGCCCACCATCAACAAGCACGGTCCTGTGGTCGTGCGCTCACCGTGGATGGTGACCGGCAGTAGAACCACTACTATAGATGCCTCTGGGTCCCTCGGTCCGGGTCGCCGTCGGACAGTGATGCTCGTTGGTTCCGGACCTTGCACCGTGCTCCGACGTTGACGAGGTGAGAGATGGTAAGTTTGTCTTTAAAGTAGATGGTCCTGTTACTTGTGGTGTTATTTCTTCTTCGTTCGTTGTCCGGTAAAGATTCCGATGGGGCTAACCGGGATATCACTGAAAGTGATCCCAAGCAAGCGGAGCTCTCCTAGTGAGCTCCTCTCCAGTTGGCCATCTTGGTCTATTGGCATTAACGAGATGTTAGCTCTTACCAAGGGGTTCAAATGTTTTTCCACCATAGACCTCAGGGCAGCATACCACCAGGTCCCCTTACATCCTGACAGCAGAAGTTTGACCACATTCATCACACCCTGTGGTTGCTACCGGTTCAAGAGGGTTCCCTTTGGCTTGGCGTCCTCTGCCGCCATGTTCCAGAGACTCATGCATGAGATTTTCAGAGATGTAGACAACATTCTCCTTTTCCAGGATGATATTTTGGTCATGGGAAAAGACAAGAAGGAACATGATGAAAGATTGGGGCAAGTACTAGGCATACTGGAGGCCAAGGGACTCACTGCTGAGCACAATAAATGTAAATTTGCCTGTTCTGAGGTAACCTATCTAGGACATGTAATTACAGCTGAAGGCATCAAACCCAAGAAGGAGCTTTTGGAGGCTATTCTTAATGTCTCTGAACCCAAAAGCAAGGACGAACTTCGTTCCTTCTTGGGACTGGTCAAGTTTACTCAAAATTTATTGAGAAATTCTCTGCTAAAACTTATGACATGAGACAACTGCTAAAGAACAAAAACAAATTTGTATGGTCTTATGTGTGCAAAAAGGCATTTTGTGAGCTTAAAAAAGAAATGTGTTCCGCCCCGCCCCTCCAAGGTTTCGATCCCTCCTTATGCAACATTACCACCACTGACGCCAGTGGTAAAGTTCTAGGGGCAGTACTCACACAGAAAGATTCCAAAGGCTCTGAGTGTACCATTGCTTTCGCCTCTCGCTCCCTGACGCCCACAGAAGAGAAGTACTCGGTCATCGAGCAAGAGGCTTTGGCTTGCGTGTGGGGCTTGGAACATTTCAGGCAATTCATATGGGGTAACAAAGTGATTTTACGCAGCGACCACAAACCCCTCACCAAGGTCTTGACCACTAAAGGACTTCACAACGCGTCCCCCAGACTTGCCAGGATGTCCGTTAGAAGATTTGTCTTTAATTACGAAGTACAATACATGCCCGGTACAAAGAATGTAGTGGCAGACTTTCTAATCCGCATGCCTATTCTTGCGCAAGAGTCCAGGTACGATTCTGAGGAGAATGTCTGTGTGGCCAGCATACATGAGGAGGTGCACGGCATATCCTTAGAAGAGTAGGCCACAGAGCAAACAAATGATACTACATTGGTCAAAGTCCTCAGCATGCTTACAGAGGGTTGGCCCGAGAAGAAATTCATCACCAAAGACATCCATCCCTTCTGGGAAGTCAGACATGAGCTTTCACACGAAAATGGGTTTCTTGTGAGGAGTGGCAAGATTGTGCCCCCTTCCAAACTCAGACACAAAATCCTTAACATCTGTCATGAAGGACATTTAGGGATTAGTAAAACCAAGTGCAGGGTTAGGAACCTGTATTGGTGGCCCGGTGTAAATCTTGCTATTGAAAGAGTTGTCAGAGATTGTCTCCAATGCTGCAACTCGGGCAAATCTCAGGTCACGTTTAGGCCCCCCCTCCACCCCATCACATGTCCCACCATGCCATGGGAAAGGATAGGAATAGACATTATGGGGCCTGTCCTAGATCAAGGGGAACAAACATACGGCATTGTCCTCCTTGACCATTTCTCGAAGTGGCCAGAGGTTGGATTGGTCAGTAAGGCTGATGCCCCCAATGTGGTCAAATTCCTGGATGAAATATTCATCAGGGAAGGGCTGCCTAAATGTATAGTCAGTGACAATGGCCCCCAATTCACTTTTGAAGTGTTCATGAACTATTTACACAGGAAAAAAATCACCCACAAAACCACGTCCGCCTACCACCCCACTGGCAACGGGTCTGTAGAACGCTTCAACAGAGTCATCAAAAGTATTGTATAACTTGCTAACAACAATAATCTGGTGTGGAAGAGTGAAGTTTTCAAAACGCTATGGGCATACCGCATCACACCATGCAACAGCACAGGTCACAGTCCCTTTGAGTTAATGAGGGGTAGGACTCCCATGTCCAAAGACAATGTTGGTTGGTCATCCGCCTCCAAAAGGGTGGAATGATCATCCGACCAAGGTATAGACAGGCTAGAAAAGGCCAAAGCTGAGACCAAGAGCCGTTACGACAAAAAACATGGGTGCAACCCAGTACATTTGCGAGAGGGTGATGTTGTACGAGTAAAGAAAAGTGGGTTCACCCCCAAGGGGCACAGTAGGTTTTCCCAACCCCTCACTGTAAAAAAGCTATTCTGCAATTCCGCCCTCTTGAGCGATGGGAGAGTATGGCACCTCTCCATGCTGTCTGCATGTAAGCCCACATTGTCCCCCACACCCACCTCTCAGGTCAACCAGGAAAGGCACGAACCTGTCTGTTCTCAAGCTTATGGTGCATCTCCGCCTGTTGCTGCCAGGGAAAGGTGGTGGGACTACGGGGAAGAGGAAGATAATGTGGTTCACTTCCGTGCCAATCACCAGATTTCCCCCATTCGCCCTGAGGTGCGTACCGCGGCCACAGATAATATTGATTCCCCAACCCAGAGAACTAGAGCGGGTCGGCATGTGATTCCTCCCAAGAAATTTGATGATTATGTATGTGAATGATCTGTTTTCATTCCCCTGTAAAAGGGGAAGATGTGTTTTATATTGCTTTGTTTACCATTTTGACCCCTCCCAGCTCCCGTACCCTCTCCTCTCCCTGTCATCAGCTGTACGTTCTGGAATGTTGACAGACGACAGCTGATGACTCCAGAGACCGGACGCTCCTCCCGGATCTCCTCATTAACCTCATTTAATGTGTTGGAATTTACATTACAATAAACCTTACAGCTTCCACTTTCTACGTGTGAATTTGCATCTTTACACCTTCAGACATACAATGCCTTAAACACTACCTGCAAATCATCCAGCCCTGGATGTCTAGTGCCTACCTGAAGCTCAAGCCATCCAAGGTAGAATTCCTGTTATTAGCCAAGTTTTGGAGCTGAACCCCAATAATTTACTGAACCCCAATATTTATGCACCCCATTCTTTACCTAAGGGAATCCGACTCCATTGTTCTTGTTGATCTAACAGTAAGATGCACCACTCCCCTAACATCAAGCCCAATAATTAGCAGAGTAAAATTCAAAAATAAAACAGCACCACTCAATAATGGAGTTGTAGATCAAAAATAAGTTTAAAGATTTACTTTAGAATTTGTTAATATAAACGAAAAAGAAAAATGCATACTTTGCCATGAAGGCTCAGATACGGAACAAGAATCATAAAATGATAGCAAAAATCCCTAATTAAACAGTTAAATCTGTCCAGATTCTAAGTGTTGTAGTGTAGTTCCTATTTCCCTAATAGGCTCTGCGCATTGGAATAATATAACCTATAGGCTTGACATAGGACTGAGGTCGGTTTGTCCCTATCGAGTATATTAAACTTAATTACTTGTGCCAGCTAGCTCAGAGGCCACTAGAAACTCCTTGAAAACAAGAAGGGAGTAGTTTCTGGCAACCGCATAAACATGACCACTTTGTTTCCCTTTAGAATCGGAACACGTCTCAGAATCGTGGAAACAATAGATAACAGTTTCACTCAGTCAATCGTGCATGCTTAGTTTCTACAGAGTTACACAGAAAGGAAAGACGGGCATTTCAATAAAGAGATTTTATTGAACAGTCTTGTTTCTCGTGTAAGAGATATGTGCTGTTATGATCACAAGACAGTATGCAAGATAAATAATGTACAGCGTAAGCAGTAGAAATAAATAATACTGCGCTAGCATTATCTTTTAGCATATATTCACGTACATAAATAACATGAGCTAAAAATGCGAGTACTCATACGATGCGTCTCTAAGCTAGTTCTACCCCAATGTACCTAACCTAATCTAGGTGTAGGGAAAGGTAAGAAGTAGGCGAAGTATTCTCTAGTATAGTATACTAAGAGTATGTTAAGTCTAGTATGCCAAGAGTCCCTCTAGGTTCTAATCAGCTCCATACCTTGAGAATGAGAGAGGTGGGAATCTCTTTCCGGACTCGAACTCTAACACCCCGCGAAGGGAGTCAGGACACTGGAAGCTGGATTCTTCTGCGTGCAGGAATGACAGCGTCTTCTCAGTGCGTCAGGCCGGGAGACGGGCTCCTCTGAAGTCGAGGTCTCCTCTAACTTGCTTGGGCAAGGGAAGGTATATTTATACCTGATAGGTGCCTTGGAATGTTAGCATTGACGTGAAGTCGGACAGAGGAAGACGTCAGGAATGAACCCTTAAGGTATAACGGTTCATACATAATAGATGAGTTCTTGGAGAAATCAATAATCCTGTGCTAGGGGAACTCCCAAGAGCTTAAGGGTCTGGTTTCTAAGAACTCGTTGTGACGTTAGGGTGGACGGATGTCGGTAACCATGCCTGTATTTGGAGTGCACAGCTAATGCCTAAATAAGGACTGGGAATCTATGCCTATATAAGGGCAATGCGAATTGTGCCTATATAAGGACATGTTTCAGGAAAACCTATATACGGACACCTAAAGCGGAATACAACACCCACTCCACTTTCGAAT
Source organism: Calotriton arnoldi (assembly GCA_963921515.1). NCBI lineage: Eukaryota > Metazoa > Chordata > Amphibia > Caudata > Salamandridae > Calotriton > Calotriton arnoldi. The sequence continues at coordinate 950,074 of CAWUFW010007092.1, read as the reverse complement.
GAACAATAATACTAAATGCTAAACATTAAGTGCTAAACATTAAATTGAGTACCACATGTTACTAAAAACATTTCTAAAAGCATATTAAAGAAGTTTAAAATAAACTGTTGAAATGCAATAGGTACTGTACATTTTAAAGTATTGGTTTCATTCTAAGCATATATTGAAAATAAAATGCAACATGAATGAATAAACAGTAATATATACATATGACGAAATGATTGATAAGCATATCAAAAATCAAAGCCATTTCATATCATGGAAGTAAATGAAATTTTAGACAGATAAGGTGACAATGTGTCCCTGGAAGTATTCAAAGAAGTCCATTTTATAAGAATAGTTCTACTGTAAGCAGATTAATTTGCCTTGTAATTTCAAAAAGTTAAAAAAGAAAAAGTTCAATTCTGGGAAAAGTTTCAAGTTTTGAAAATATGAAGGCCAAATTCATTGCGTCCCTGGTACACTGTGAGCCGAATCAAAGTCAGTGTATGGGTCTGGTGTAAACATGAAATCATCTATTTCCGTAGCCAAAATATCGTCTACCGAAGTTGGGGACATTTGGAACACCTCGTTCAAAAGGTTAATTGCACAGAGATGAGAAACATCGCCTTCAGCAGAAGATGCAATGACCGCGCCCGTTGTTACCTGTGTGCCTGTTGATCCATCTCGTACCTCAGCAGCAGCCGGAAGCGTCTGTGAGATCTCAATGAATGCCGTCATCAGGATTGGAAGCCTCTGGGGACAACACAGAGCATGGGCCGTTATCGGGTCCAGCAGAGTATCGATATCCGTTGGCATGACTGATGGGAGTGTTAGACAGGTGTCTAGCACGCATTCTTCACCGCAAAACAGGCAGCGTAGAACATGTAAGATGCAATCTTGCCAGATTGGTCTGAATGACAGGAACCATGTTGTATTAAGTTCCCGTAGACGAGGTATGCCCAAAAGCTGTACTATTCGCTCACGGCACTTCCGTTCTAGGAGAGCTTTCTCCACATCGTTCGGAGTGATGTTGGCGAATAGGCTTGCCATTGCGCAATAGTAGGAATAGAAATAGGATTCCTGCAACAAGTGCTAGAATTAATGGCACACCACCAAACACCGAATGTGCGAAGTTTGGGATGATTCCGAGGACTGCCTGGAAAGGTGCTAATAGTCCGGAACAGATGGTCTTAAATACATGTACAATTCCACTCGTATCAGACATGTTAAAGATACGTCCCATCATTTCTACGAAATGTATAGGGCAGTTTGTACGAATTAAAGCCTGTATCTCAGCCGAAGTCCTTGCTACTTGTAAATCATAGATTTCTTTGGCCGAGGTCAGAGGCACTGTTTGTTGTATAAGCATGGCTTTCAATCTGCTTAAAGTATCAAATCGTATAAAAGAGCCATTCAACGAAGGCCATAAAGGCGACTCCCTGACTGTGTCTATTGGGGCAAACAATACTTGCATACAGCAAGTGACCCTGGAGTCTACTGTGTGGCAGGACAAATTTGCCACAGAACCATTACAAGCCCCGTGTAAAGAAAGATCCTGACAAATTAGTGAACCGCTTAGTGTCCTTTCACAGTGTGTACCGCTAAGAAACACTTCACGATCCCCACTCCAACATCTGTATGTGTATGGTAAATCCCAGGATGTCTTAATGTATTCTTTACCCACCCTTTCATATGTGCCTGCTTGCATTTGTTTGAGGCATTACTGAAACTGAAAAGTAGTGACAGGCAGAGTGATTTTGCCATGAATAAGGCATTCTGTAGCTGGTTTTTCTGCCACAGTGAATGGTAATTTCTCCAGTTTTTCAATGCTCAGCACTGTATACTTTGCTCCCCTTTGTGCCAGTTCGATCTGTTTATCAGTTAGATTGTATTCTGCAAACAGAGCCGACGTGTTGATAAAACGCCAAGGCACATAGCCCGCTCGCAAAGATTGCAGCGTCCAGCCTAATAACACAATAGAACGTAACTGAGATTGGCCTTGTTGTAACATGGCTAAATCTTGTTCCAGTATGTCAATAGCAGAGGATACAATGTTGTCCAATGAATAAATTCTGGATGACAAAGTTGTTAACCCATTGTCGACCACAGAGAGAGTTTTTTCTAAGTTAATACGATCAAGTTCACGTATTCGTTCTGCGGCCTCTACCTGTGACACCTTCCAGGCTTCATTATAAGCAGCATAGATGCCGGCATATATGAAACGTTTTTGGCGCGGTTTTCTTGGTCCTAGCAAGAATTCCCTAAGGTCTGCGTCTTCTTTAAGTAAAGATAAGTGTTGTTTCACATCCTCAAGTGTAGATTTTTGTAGCCAGTCGAGGCATAATTTTCCTACACTGTATGTTGTTACTACCCCCGGATGTTGTCTTTGGACGTATCGTGGGTCTGGCCTATGAATAGTAAAGCCCTGTGTTTTATTCAGGAATCTTTCTTGACAGGTGTTTGTGTCTTTGGGCCAGATCAACCATTTTCTCCAATCAGGATTTGTTCTGTTGAGTTGTAATATTTGGTCAACTGTAACCGCTGCCTGTGTATTGTTATTACTGGCAGGTGTTGGTACAGAAGGTGTTTTCATGTCTTTGATCTTGGCTAACCCAAGGCAAGACGTTTGTTGCACAGTGTCATTCAAAAACATTATTTGCTGAGGGATGATACATGCTCTAAACAAAGCTTCTATTCACTGTACTTGCCAATCTTTAGAACCCCAGACAGATTTTGTGTCGATTGTGTCTTTCCATAAGTCGAATCCATGTCTAGACAGTTTGGCAATAAATGCTGCAGAGTAAATCTGTTTTGTACTTGTTAAAATTATTTTCTGTCCTGTTTACATTTTTATAGTAAAATGTTTCTGGATCAGTTGTATTGTACCCTGAAAAATAGGGAAACTTTTAGCAAACGTTTTTGAACTACCTTTTGGTGGTGTAGGACAATGCTCCCATTGGTTAAACATAAACACATTTCTAGGTGTTGCAGATTTATGCAAATAACGATGACCATAGTGGTTATAGCAGTACAGCTGTTCATAGTCTGATGAACCCTCTAAATATTCATTATTAGAAAATGCAGCAGACCTTTCTAGGTCAAACATCATATTATTTACAGTCTCAAAGTCCCAATCATCAGAATAGGTACTTGATTAAACAAAATCACTTAGTGAAATCTTAAATAAATGTTGAATGTTCAAAAGTTCCGTAGGGCCGAAGATATCGAAATCTGTTTTGTCCCACACTATACCATCCTGTATAGGAACGGCTGTGATGTTCACTGCAGACAAGTCTCTTGTTTCACGATGGGATGATTTGTGTGGTTTCAAAAGTAACTTCACATGTTTACTTTCAATGTCCAAACGGATGTATCTGCCATTTATAAGCACGCTGATAGTCATAACCAAAGCTAGCCAAAGCAGAAAGAAAAATATACCAGAAATAATCCAGAGTTCAATCCATGGTGAAACCAGATAAGTCTTTTTCAGAAAATGAAAAAAGTCTTGTACTTGCTGTTTGAAAGTTTTTGATGCTGGCGTCGTTTCAGGCTCAGATCCTCAGAAAACATATCAAAGTTAATGAAATAGCCAGAAGCAGTTCTGTCAATTGTTGGAATTGCATCAGGATTTGTCGAAATCGCTGGAACCAGTTGATCACTTGTTACATTGGTGTATACAGGTGTATTTGGACGAACTGTTACTTGAGTTTCAAGAGGGATGAGTTCCATAGCATTGTTGCTCAGTCCTTCATCTGTTACTGCTGAATTCTCGATGGTTATCAGTCTTTCAGTCTGAACCTTTTGGATAGTAGCGAGAGGAGTGCGTCTGCTACTAGGTCGGAGTCCACGAGGCCTACTATTTAGTATTGGCCACATACTGTGGTTTGATGAGGTCGATGGACACAAATCTTTTCTCCTTTTTTCCAGCAAGGGGCGGCAGAAGTACTGTTCTTGTTCCGTGTACGGCTAGGACAGGTACTGGTTGTCTGTAAGAAGGTCCAAATTCCTTCTTGTCCGCAATCTTCTCTCTGACTAGATCCCCAACTTTTGGAATCCAGACAGGCCTTGCTGGGACTGCCGGTTTTTCCCCAGTGGTGGTTGTCTGCAGGAATACTTTGCTTTGTTTCGATCTTAGTTCATTTAGATCCTGTAAAATAGCCAAACGATCTTTGATATCAAAGGGTTTATTTTCCACCACTGTGCCTTTACATTCGAGATCAGGAACCCACATTCTTGTCCCAAATAGGACCTCATATGGAGTGACCCCTCCCTAGAGAACTTCTTGGCAAATTATTTAATGAGCGTTGGACCCCATAAAGATGTTTGACCCACCCATCACCCGAACCTAATACCCTAGCTGTTATAGATTGCTTTATGTCCCGGTTTTTCCTTTCCACAACAGAATTTCCCTCAGGATGAAACGGAGAGGAGTACCGCAATGCAACGCCCAAACTGGCCATGACTTCTTTGTAAGCCCAAGAGCTAAACGCAGGGCCCTGGTCAGAATGTAGTGTGCCTATTGCGTATGTGCCGATAAAGACTCGCAAATCTTTTATAACAGTTCGAGCGTCAGCCGAGCGCTGAGGCCATATCCATAGGAACCTTGACTTAGTATTTGTGGGATTGCATTTGTCCAAAAGGACCCCTGCGCGTAGATAGTCTAATGCTATCTAACAATGGTGTCTGTACTGGGCAGGCTACTTCGTAGCATGGTGTCTGGTGTCTGGTGGCGTTCTGTATCACGCTGTACCTTACAGTTTATGCAGTCATTGATGAAGATGTGAATCTGTGTATTCATTCCAGGCCACCAGTACATCTCTTTTAATGTTAATATTGTTTTAGAGATCCCTTGATGTGACAGACCCTCCCCCAGATGTGCTTCATAAATCAAAGCTGCTCTACGTTCCATGTTTGGAATTACCCTATCCCCCACTCCAGGGATTCGAGCAAAAGGAACGTTGTTCGCATCAATTACATAAGAGTACTTGAGTGGAAACTTTTTTGGTAACGCTGCACCCCTGCCTTTGCTTGTAGCATTGACAGCCAACAATATCTCACTGTCTATTCTCGTTTTTGAACGAGTGATCGCAGCTACGGAAGCCGTCTGAACAGCCCCCTTTGCGGCTTCGTCAGCCAATGAATTCCCTGCAACGTGAACGCCATCATGTTGATGACTCAGTGTATGTATCACGTGAGTCTTTGGTAGTTCGTTTTTTAACTGAACTACTTGTTCCCAAAGCGTTTTATGCTTGATTGTGCCACCTTTTGCATCTTTGAACCCATTTTCAAGCCAATTTTGTATATATTCATTATACGACTGAACACAGTAAAAAGAATCGCACACTATCAGTGTGGGGAATTCACGATCTGTACTTTCAAGTGCCAGTTTGAATGCTTGTAGTTCAGCTCGCTGAGCTGTACAATCTCCTAGAGATTGAGTTTTAGTGACCATTGGTCTGAAGTTACCATCTCGCATGCGTCCTTTAACGATTGCGCACGCGGCACTGTAAGCTTGCTTACTCCCTGTAGCGGGTTGTGCGGATCCGTCTGTGTAAATTATGAATTCGTACTGATCGAGAGGCAGAATTTCACTGGGCAGAGGACATTCATGTTCATACTGCAGGAACGCTTGTGTTTTTAGATCAGGATCAAAAACATATTCAACATCTGTTGCAGCAAGAGAATTAACCCATTGTATCCATCTATAATGTAATGCTTTAGCATTTGGAATGCTCGCTTTTGTAACCGCCTCTAAGGCCGGTACTGGGGTTACGACAATAATGCGTTTCCCTTGGGCTAGAGCTCTTTCTTTTGCTACAGCGGTTTGAACTGCTGTCAGTATTTTTTCAGTTGAAGTGAAGCGCATTTCTGCTTGTGTATACAAATGAGATTTGTATGCAATTGGTACTTTTTCACCCTCATTAAATTTTAAGTAGGTGAATCCGCATTGACCCGAAATTATTCGGATCACTAAGTTGTGTTGACTTATGCGTGTTTGTAAGTGATTTGTTGCTAACATGTTAGCTTGGAGTGAACGCAAGATTTCTGTGTGTTCTTGTGTCCAATTTTTGATTGAAAAATCAGGTTTGATTAACGCGTAGAGAGGTTTAACCCTTTCTGCGTAATTTAGAATGTAAGTTCTTCCAAAATTTAGAAAACCCAGGATGGATTGTACATTTTTCAGCGTTTTTGGAGGTTGGAGCAGCGCACACTTTTCTAAAAAGTTAGCTGCCAAGCTCTTTCCTTCACTTGAAAGCTCATATCCTAGAAAAAGGACATTGAGATGGGCAATTCTGGATTTTTTAAAGTTGAACTTATAGCCCTCAGAGGCGAAGCCCAATATAATGGTACTCACCCTGTTCAAGTGCCTATCCAGGTCATCGTCTGTCAGATAGATGTCATCGACATATGACAATGCCTCATTATCATAAATTTGTAGTAACTCTGTTACCCTCGCTGAGAATAACCCCGGGCTGTTTTTGAACCCTTGTGGGAGTCGACAAAATTGACGCTGGGTCCCCATTATTGAGAAAGCTGTTAGGTACCTGCTTTCAGGTGCTATGTTTTGACAAAAGAAACCATTTGAGATATCTAATGTGGTTTTATATTTTTTACGCACAATGTTCTTCATTAATGCTGTACTATGTGCATTTTGCACTGCAAATGTTTTAGAACAAGTGTTTAAATGTCTGTAATCCAAAACTAGACGATATGTATTGTCTGGTTTGGAGACAGGAAACAAAGGATTGTTCATTGAGGAGGTGCATGTTTCAATCACCCCTTGGTATTCAAGTTGATCTAAGATCTCCCTGACCTGCTTTTTAGCTTCTTGCTTTATTGGGTACTGCCTTTGTGCAGTAGGTTCATTTTTAGATGTATTTTATGGTGAGGTGAGTCCTCATCCCATCCTACATGATTTTTATATAATGCTGGAGCCTGGGCTACTGCCCATTTCCTGGCATAAGTATATTTTAGGTGAATTGGAATATGGTTGGAGAAGGCAGGCATAATAATGTCCTCACCATGTGGGCACTCCCTGACAAATTGTGGTAGCCAGTCTTTTTCTGCTAGAAGTATGTCATAGCCCCTTGAAAGTTTTTCCCAAAAGAGTGTTTTCACCTTTCTTGGTATATCTCCCTCCATTCGGAGTGTCATTTCATATAACTTTTGTGGAGTACTAACCCTGGTGTCTACAGTCTCTACTGTGATGTACTCATTCAAGTCCACTATCTCCAGAAGTTCCTTCAGGTTCTGGCGAGCTATTGTGACTTCTGCTGCACTGTCCAGCATTGTCTGAGCCCATTCTCCGTTCTTGAGTTGTGTTCTCAGTATTCTCGGCATGTCTGATCTTCAGACCTGCTACCTTCTTTTTTGAAAATTGAGGTTTTGATTTATTTTTTGGAACGTGTTTGTCGTCTTTCGATTTCACGCGTTCTTCTTTATGTTCCGACCGTCCTCTTCTTTCCGATGTCTGTGACGATATCTGAAAGGTACGAGAGGAACGTGTATCAGTATCTTGATACCTGTCAGGTTTTCTTAAATTATCCCTATTCCTGAGGTTATACCTCCTTTCAGAGTGCTCCTTTTGAGGAGACCTACCTCGGGATTGAGAACGTTTCTCGTTTGAGTTTTGTTTATTAGTTTCCCACTTCTTTTTAGAAGATGTAGGAGTTTGTTTAATAGAGTCCTTCTCAGGATTCTCAGATAGTTTTGGCTTCAATGGTCTTCCACCCAAACTATCTCTGCCTAATTCTGCATAAGATTGTTCTATTATTCTGGGTAGTTCTGTTTGATGTTCTGTTACATCAAATTCCCTTAATCGTTGGCGGATCGCCACTGATGCTGCCTCCCCTTTAATATTAGATAATATTATTGTTGAGACCTGGTCGAAATTTTTCAGTAATTTCATACCTAAATTCAGAGCAGGCTCTGCCCCGTATTCGTTTTGAATTTGTTTCAGGACATCAGGTATTACTGCAATTGATGGAATACCATGTGTTTTAGTATAGATGGCAGCAAAGACTGAGCCCCAAGTGGTGCAGTCTTCCAGTTGTGGTGTGATCCCCATTGGTAAACAGATTGTTAATATTCTGTGTTTCTCATAAGGGCTAGTATTAGGAAATACTGCTTCGATTTGAGTAATTTTTTGAGCTATCCAGAATGGAATTTGCTCACGTTTTGTGGGCATTTTACCCATGACTGCGTATAGAGTCTGTGGTGTAATTTTTAGTGTATTCCCCTGTTGAGGGGTTTGATTTGGAATGGTCAATGGTGGTTAGACTGTGAAAGTCCGCATGACATATTGGACCAATTGTCTGTAAATTTTTATTAACTCTGTAAGTTGAGTAAGTAATTCCTCGTCTGACATTATATCGATGTCAGGATGAGGTGTGTAGCCGGCTAAAATCGGCCATGTTGCTCCTGGTCTACCTAGTGGACCGAGCCTGGTAATGTTTTTGTGATGTTTTAGGGCGCCTTTAAACCAGAGCTGATGCTCCTGGTATGTTAGTGGAATTTCAATATCCTCGAAAGGAATATATTCCTCTGGTGGTTCATCTTCTTTGTAGAAGTGAAACAGTCTTGTTACTGGATTTGATTCTGGGAATACTATCCATGAATAGAATACCTCTGTCTGAAAGGATTCGTGTGCCTCTATCACGAAAACTGCTCTACCGCCTCTTGGTGGTAGGCTGTGTTTTATAAGTTTTAGAGTGATGGCTCTTCTTAAGTTTGGATGGATGTCTATAACACCCTCCCCGGTTTCATTTAAACCTGTAAAGTTAAAAGCTGTTACGACTGGTTGAGCCGCAGCTCCACTGGTTTCGGTGGCATTGTCCCCGTGTTCGGACATTTGTTTTTTGAAAAATGTAGAACAAGTTTCAAGGAAACAAAAGATAAGGTGCACAATTTTTTGGAACACTGTATCCTTCAACGTTGAACAAACCAAAATAGCTAATATATAGGGTTTTTGTCCTATTTAATTTTGGCGGATATTTAACAGGGTCAAGACTGATTTGCATATGGCTATGTCTGAACTGGGGTGGCGTGGTGAAGCAAAATAACGATGGATTAAACCCAGATCTGTGACTGGGGGTGAATGTTTGCCAATGTGCAGCATTCCGTCCATCAGCTTGTGTGTTTTGCATTTCGCCCTATGTGGGAAGGGTATGCCCAGACGTGGGTCCCGTGCTCACTACGCCACTGGAGTCAAGCTATCCTGGCTGATGAAGGCTGATAGCCTGAAACCGGTCCTAGGATGCTTGATTCCGGTCCAGGGAAGACATGGCTTGGCAGTTCGGTTTGGACTGTTCCCATGAGGCACAGGGTCAAGACTGATTTGCATATGGCTATGTCTGAACTGGGGTGGCGTGGTGAAGCAAAATAACGATGGATTAAACCCAGATCTGTGACTGGGGGTGAATGTTTGCCAATGTGCAGCATTCCGTCCATCATCTTGTGTGTTTTGCATTTCGCCCTATGTGGGAAGGGTATGCCCAGACTTGGGTCCCGTGCTCACTACGCCACTGGAGTCAAGCTATCCTGGCTGATGAAGGCTGATAGCCTGAAACCGGTCCTAGGATGCTTGATTCCGGTCCAGGGAAGACATGGCTTGGCAGTTCGGTTTGGACTGTTCCCATGAGGCACAGGGTCAAGACTGATTTGCATATGGCTATGTCTGAACTGGGGTGGCGTGGTGAAGCAAAATAACGATGTATTAAACCCAGATCTGTGACTGGGGGTGAATGTTTGCCAATGTGCAGCATTCCGTCCCATCATCTTGTGTGTTTTGCATTTCGCCCTATGTGGGAAGGGTATGCCCAGACGTGGGTCCCGTGCTCACTACGCCACTGGAGTCAAGCTATCCTGGCTGATGAAGGCTGATAGCCTGAAACCGGTCCTAGGATGCTTGATTCCGGTCCAGGGAAGACATGGCTTGGCAGTTCGGTTTGGACTGTTCCCATGAGGCACAGGGTCAAGACTGATTTGCATATGGCTATGTCTGAACTGGGGTGGCGTGGTGAAGCAAAATAACGATGGATTAAACCCAGATCTGTGACTGGGGGTGAATGTTTGCCAATGTGCAGCATTCCGTCCATCATCTTGTGTGTTTTGCATTTCGCCCTATGTGGGAAGGGTATGCCCAGACGTGGGTCCCGTGCTCACTACGCCTCTGGAGTCAAGCTATCCTCCCTGATGAAGGCTGATAGCCTGAAACCGGTCCTAGGATGCTTGATTCCGGTCCAGGGAAGACATGGCTTGGCAGTTCGGTTTGGACTGTTCCCATGAGGCACAGGGTCAAGACTGATTTGCATATGGCTATGTCTGAACTGAACTGGGGTGGCGTGGTGAAGCAAAATAACGATGGATTAAACCCAGATCTGTGACTGGAGGTGAATGTTTGCCAATGTGCAGCATTCCGTCCATCATCTTGTGTGTTTTGCATTTCGCCCTATGTGGGAAGGGTATGCCCAGACGTGGGTCCCGTGCTCACTACGCCACTGGAGTCAAGCTATCCTGGCTGATGAAGGCTGATAGCCTGAAACCGGTCCTAGGATGCTTGATTCCGGTCCAGGGAAGACATGGCTTGGCAGTTCGGTTTGGACTGTTCCCATGAGGCACAGGGTCAAGACTGATTTGCATATGGCTATGTCTGAACTGGGGTGGCGTGGTGAAGCAAAATAACGATGGATTAAACCCAGAACTGTGACTGGGGGTGAATGTTTGCCAATGTGCAGCATTCCGTCCATCATCTTGTGTGTTTTGCATTTCGCCCTATGTGGGAAGGGTATGCCCAGACGTGGGTCCCGTGCTCACTACGCCACTGGAGTCATGCTATCCTGGCTGATGAAGGCTGATAGCCTGAAACCGGTCCTAGGATGCTTGATTCCGGTCCAGCGAAGACATGGCTTGGCAGTTCGGTTTGGACTGTTCCCATGAGGCACAGGGTCAAGACTGATTTGCATATGGCTATGTCTGAACTGGGGTGGCGTGGTGAAGCAAAATAACGATGGATTAAACCCAGATCTGTGACTGGGGGTGAATGTTTGCCAATGTGCAGCATTCCGTCCATCATCTTGTGTGTTTTGCATTTCGCCCTATGTGGGAAGGGTATGCCCAGACGTGGGTCCTGTGCTCACTACGCCACTGGAGTCAAGCTATCCTGGCTGATGAAGGCTGATAGCCTGAAACCGGTCCTAGGATGCTTGATTCCGGTCCAGGGAAGACATGGCTTGGCAGTTCGGTTTGGACTGTTCCCATGAGGCACAGGGTCAAGACTGATTTGCATATGGCTATGTCTGAACTGGGGTGGCGTGGTGAAGCAAAATAACGATGGATTAAACCCAGATCTGTGATTGGGGGTGAATGTTTGCCAATGTGCAGCATTCCGTCCATCATCTTGTGTGTTTTGCATTTCGCCCTATGTGGGAAGGGTATGCCCAGACGTGGGTCCCGTGCTCACTATGCCACTGGAGTCAAGCTATCCTGGCTGATGAAGGCTGATAGCCTGAAACCGGTCCTAGGATGCTTGATTCCGTTCCAGGGAAGACATGGCTTGGCAGTTCGGTTTGGACTGTTCCCATGAGGCACAGGGTCAAGACTGATTTGCATATGGCTATGTCTGAACTGGGGTGGCGTGGTGAAGCAAAATAACGATGGATTAAACCCAGATCTGTGACTGGGGGTGAATGTTTGCCAATGTGCAGCATTCCGTCCATCATCTTGTGGGGATATTTAACCCTACCCACTCCAGACGTCTTATGGAGTATGTGAGTAGGGGTCTCTGAGAGAAAAGCACGACTGAGTTACTCAGTATATAGCGTTAAATTACTGCCTTACCAAACGGTTGGGCGCCATGTAGTGTATTTCCTATTTACCTAATAGGCTCTGCGCATTGGAATAATATAACCTATAGGCTTGACATAGGACTGAGGTCGGTATGTCCCTATCGAGTATATTAAACTTAATTACTTGTGCCAGCTAGCTCAGAGGCCACTAGAAACTCCTTGAAAACAAGAAGGGAGTAGTTTCTGGCAACCGCATAAACATGACCACTTTGTTTCCCTTTAGAATCGGAACACGTCTCAGAATCGTGGAAACAATAGATAACAGTTTCACTCAGTCAATCGTGCATGCTTAGTTTCTACAGAGTTACACAGAAAGGAAAGACGGGCGTTTCAATAAAGAGGTTTTATTGAACAGTCTTGTTTCTCGTGTAAGAGATATGTGCTGTTATGATCACAAGACAGTATGCAAGATAAATAATGTACAGTGTGAGCAGTAGAAATAAATAATACTGCGCTAGCATTATCTTTTAGCATATATTCACGTACATAAATAACATGAGCTAAAAATGCGAGTACTCATACGATGCGTCTCTAAGCTAGTTCTACCCCAATGTACCTAATCTAGGTGTAGGGAAAGGTAAGAAGTAGGCGAAGTATTCTCTAGTATAGTATACTAAGAGTATGTTAAGTCTAGTATGCCAAGAGTCCCTCTAGGTTCTAGTCAGCTCCATACCTTGAGAATGAGAGAGGTGGGAATCTCTTTCCGGACTCGAACTCTAACACGCCGCGAAGGGAGTCAGGACACTGGAAGCTGGATTCTTCTGCGTGCAGGAATGACAGCGTCTTCTCAGTGCGTCAGGCCGGGAGACGGGCTCCTCTGAAGTCGAGGTCTCCTCTAACTTGCTTGGGCAAGGGAAGGTATATTTATACCTGATAGGTGCCTTGGAATGTTAGCATTGACGTGAAGTCGGACAGAGGAAGACGTCAGGAATGAACCCTTAAGGTATAACGGTTCATACATAATAGATGAGTTCTTGGAGAAATCAATAATCCTGTGCTAGGGGAACTCCCAAGAGCTTAAGGGTCTGGTTTCTAAGAACTCGTTGTGACGTTAGGGTGGACGGATGTCGGTGACCATGCCTGTATTTGGAGTGCACGGCTAATGCCTAAATAAGGACTGGGAATCTATGCCTATATAAGGGCAATGCGAATTGTGCCTATATAAGGACATGTTTCAGGAAAACCTATATTCGGACACCTAAAGCGGAATACAACAGTGTCCTACTCACAAAGAATACTGACAACATTCTAAAGGAGAAGGAGCAAATCTCAAAATAATCGGACAGACTCTCAGAGGAAAATGAGAAGTTGCCCCTGTACCTTTAAAGCTAGAGGTTTTTATACACATTTTATGCATAAACAATTAGCAAAACGGCAGGTTCAGCATGACATGATCAGGTCGCATTGGCAAATCAAAAGCAGCTCTGTAATAATTACAACTCTTAGCACCAACCCATTTCTTAAGGGAAAAGAAAATCTTCCGCTTGCCTCCTCAGTAGCCACACTCTGGAGATGTACAATACAATATGAAACATTTCTCAAACAAAAGCTCATAGAATTATATTCTTGTGCAGGCCTACATCGGAACTTCCAGCGGAATTCCTTAAAAAATGATACATAGGGTACAAAATGAAAAGTTTCATTCGCAATGCACGATTTCTAAGAACAATCAGTATTTATGTGATAACACCCTTTGCTCCACAGAAACTGTGAAGAGAGAAGACTCACAGGAGGTCTCTGGGAGGGGGAATGAGCAGGAGCAAGATGAGCAGAACATCTGAATCTTCCTCCAGTCTAATAAAATGGAGTCTTGCATGAAAATGTGGCATAACTATATTATACTATTAATCACACTTATAACCCGCCTAATTAAGTCGTTTCAAGTACAACTTCATTAGTTCATCACTTACAACCATAGACATTAAAATCACAAATTCGCCCAAGTAATTTGACACCCAAATTTGCACATAAGAAAAAAACTTTAATACAAGTACAACAAATAACGATGTGAACATTGACAAATTCGAGCCCCAACTTTTACTGAATTCCAAATCATTTGGATTCATCCTCGACACCAACCTCAAATAACACATTGTCAAAAAGAAAAAACATGCACGGCCTGGCATCGGCTGTTTATTCTTAAGATAGTGAAACTGGGGGGGGGCGTGACCTCGCAAGATGGCTGCCAGGGCGTAGCTTTCGCAGCTCCTGTCCTGGCCCGTGAAAATCCTCCTTATCCTGTCTCGTTGCCGCATGGACAATAGCCTTGCAGCTTGCTGATGCTGTGGGGGCACCAGTGGATGCCTTTGTGTGAGGCAGTGCGGTGATGAGACCCCTGTGCTGCATGAGGGACTCGCTGGCTGCGGGTGGCTTCTGAGGAGCCTTGGAAGCTGCGGCCCCAGGTGGCTGCGTTGGCGCCGTGCTGGAGCTAGAGAGGAGCACCGTGAGCGGAGGCTGTGGGGCGGCTCGCGCCCCCTGCAAGGAGAGGAGACAGCTCGGGGACCGCTAATATTTACAGGTGGGAGCCAATGGCGATCTAGAGAGTGTCCCCATCCCGCGTGGCTCAAGGTTTGATTTCTGGTGGAGGTGCTTGGCTCCCTCACACCCACCCCGGCACAGGACCTTAAACTCAGCAGAAGCACCTACTAATTGGCCCAGCGACGCAGAGGCCTTTGAACACTGCCTGCTGGGAGCTATTGTGCTGTTACTCCCCTGGTCATCCGGTGGGCGGCTTAGTACCAGGAGTGAGAGAGAGACAGTGATTGCTGTGTGGACGGTGGCAATTACGAGCGGGTGGTTGCAGCTGGGGGTGCCTGCTCCATTGGCCCTGTGAAGTGCATCTCATCCCACCCTGCAGTTCCTGGAGTTCGGCCCACTCCAGGGGGCAGCTGGCTCTCCGGCACGCAGCCCTGAGGAGGGAGTTCTGGCACCAGCGGGGGATCGCCCCAGCTTCTTGACTGCTGTGGGCTGGGGCCTGCCACCATTTTGCCTCCCCAGGATGACTGGCGAGCTACAGAGGAGCATTTGGGAGGCACTGAAGCGGTCCCTCAGGGGTGTACGCTGTGAGTCGGGGGCGCCTGCCACTGCCGCATTTCACTAGGAGGCGGCCCAGCGTGCTGGGGGCTACAGCTGGGCCTGGGGGAACTGTGTCTCTCCCCTCTCCCCCTGCCGCCCTCCCCCAGAGACTAGTGGTCATGCCAAGGCCATGGAGGACTATCCCCACCCCCTTCTTTCTGCATTATTGACGGACACTGACCACGGTCTGTGAGGCCGGGGCTAGCTGAGGATTGTGCTCCCTTCTATCCCTCGCTGGGT
Organism: Calotriton arnoldi; assembly: GCA_963921515.1. NCBI lineage: Eukaryota > Metazoa > Chordata > Amphibia > Caudata > Salamandridae > Calotriton > Calotriton arnoldi. The sequence goes on along the minus strand of CAWUFW010007092.1, from coordinate 934,931 downwards.
GTTGAAGGTGAGGTGGATGGCAGTGGTGGCGGGGAGACTGCTGACAGTGCCTCTGGAGGGGCTTCTCCTGATGGAGTGGCCTGGGGGTTGCGACGGCCGGGGCCTGCCCCGCTCCTTCCTGGTGAAGCCAGAGGACTGGCATGGGGAGCCGCTACTCGGCCTCCGCCTTATTGTATGTAACTGGTGGGTGCAGCAGTGCCTGCAGAGACACTTACTGGTGGACAGCTAGAAGGAATCGTGGTTGAATGGTAAAGGGTGCAGGACGTTGTGGACTGGCTTGCCCCCTCTCCCTTTAGGGAAATACTGTGCAATTGGGAAGGACAGGTCGCAGAGAGGGGCGCAACAGACCAGGATAGACCAGTTCACAGCACCTGAGGCGAGTGCGAGAGGAGATCCTCTCTGAGAGGATCATGCGGAGGACCGAGGAGAGCTGCAGGGTCCAACAGGTGCTCAAATCCTGGCTGCAATTGATGCATCCAGTGCAGCGGTGCAAGCCACATAGATACTGTCTCTCTGGACGTTGGCCTATAGCATGTGAACCTGCATAAAGTGGCAAAACTTTCACTGGCCACAAAACAGGAAGTAACCAGACTCCAGGACACATACCGCTTCAGGCCAGTGAGGAGATGTAGGCGACGTGGCAGGATGGCTTCCTGGTTCTCTACTCGGGTGGTGATCTGCCGCGATGGTACACTGGACTTAGAGTGGTAGAGGTCGGAGACAGAGGAGGCGAGGGTGCTCGTGGAGGCAGTGACTGCTACCAATTCGGACAGCGTAGCAGATGTGGTAGAGGAGACCCCGGCCATGGGGGAGTCCTGATGCTGTAATGCCATCTACTGACTGTTAAGGGGACATTAACTGAAGTGACCACTTTTTTGAGCCATGGATCCGGCAGGTCCGAGATGGGCCTCCACATACGCAACCTGTTTTTCTGAACTGTACAATCCATGGGATCTTTGCTGGCATTCTAGTGTGAGCAGTGAGTGCTGAGTAAATGGGCAGGGCCACTCCCCCACTGTGGTTTTGCCTGATGGGGATTGTTGATTATGTGTTTGAGTGCTTAGTTGAGGTAGTGTTGCGTGTTCGTAGTGGGGTTGGTATTTGGGTAGGTTATAGGTGAGTGAGTGAGTAGGTGTGGGAGCGGAGGTGAGACGCTTGGGAACAGCTACAGTCATGGCTAGCACCAGGCATACGCTTCCCCAGATGCATATTGTGTCTGAGTGTTGCGGGTGCTCGCGTGAAATAGTTAAGTTAGTTATTTGCTTGTCTTTCTTTTCTTTTTTTTGACATGAAGTGGGTGTGTGAGGATTTGTTAACAGGGTGGGTTTAGGGGAGATTGAGATGTTTGAGGAGGCACAAGTTGTTTTTTGTCTGTGTTTACTTGGTGGATGGTTTGGGGTGTATTGTTACAGCTGGAATTGGACAGCAACAGCAGTGCGGTCAGGGGTTTGGGGGGAACGGACTGCGGTACGATGTTTACACACTTTAAGTTGGTGACGTGGAATGTCCGTGGGCTCAATTTGTATGTGAAGCGTTATAGGATAAAGATATACCTGGCAGGCAGAGTATAAATATTGCGCTGCTACATGAAACACATTTGATGGACGGTGAAGTACACAAGATGCATAAAAAATGGAGGTGGCAGCTGTACTCTGCCATATATTTCAACTATGCCTGTGGGGTTGTGATCAGGATGGTCCCGCAGGTTCCCTTTCAGGTTCATGGCTTTAAGGCAGTCAGGGAGGGAAGGTACCTTTTATTACATGGCTTGCTTGATGGCGTGGAAGTATGCCTGTTGAATGTGTATGCACCGAATGTCGATGATGGAGGATTCTACTTCGAGCTGGAAAGGGAGCTGCTTTCTTATGTCGGAATCCCTCTGCTGTGGTCTGGGGATTTCAATTCCAGGTTAAATGGTGAGTTGGATCGGCACTCGCTGCTGCCTTGCAGCTGTTATGGGATGACTTCAGTATACAGATAAGTGGCGAGCGACCCACCCGGGGCTACGGGAATACACATGCTACGCACCAACACATGAGATGTATAGTCGTCTCAACCGATTTCTGGTGTCGGGGGACCTGGCGGCTGCCATACTGAATGTTCATATTTTGAGTAGATTCCTTTCGGACCACACACCACTGTTGTTGGAATAGGGCATGGGTGGGACTAGGCCGAGGGTCCTCTTGTAGCGCCTCCGCATGGAGACGTTGGGAGGCACGCTTTTTTTGCAAGGTGCTCCGGGAGGTGACCTCCAGCTGCTTCGAGACTAACTGGTTTTCGACAGAGCAGAGGTTTTTGACAGAGCGGAGAGGGGTGGAGTGGCACAGCCTGTAAGTGGTGACACGTGGGGAATCTATGTCCTGCATTAGCGGTACACACTGCCGCCTTGAGGCGGAGTTGACTAGGGAAGAGAAGGTTCTGGCAGACCTTCAACGGAATGCATATGTGGGTGGGAAGCGACAGGAGTCTTTCCTGACGACACAGCAACAAATTGGAGAAATATGAGATAGGCTGGACTGCCTGATCCTGCTTAACTGACGACAGCTACATAGAGAGGTCAATAAGTCAGGGAGGATGCTGGCTTGGCTGCTAAAAAAGGGAGCGCCCGCCCCCACTAAGCCTCTCACTGATGCGCCAGGACGGCACTGTGGCCTGAACACAGACAATCATCAATTTGCTTTTGCGGGACCACCTGTCGGCCGTTTACAGTATGGGGAAACAGGATCTCCTGGTGGGAATCTGGTAATTCCTGGATGACATGGAAATCCCTGGTATTACAGAGTTGCAGGGACGGGCTGAGGAGGAGCTCCGAGTGGAGAGACTGCAGGAGGCGGTCCGTAATATGGCACGGTGCAGGGCCAGTGGCCTGGACGGGCTCCCGACAGAGTATTGCCAGGCATTTGCAGGGCTGCTGGTGCCCCACCTACTGGAGACTCTTCAGGAGTGCAGGCGCAGCGGTTTGCTACCTCAATCCATGCGCGAGGCCCAGATTGGCATGCTCCCGAAACCCAGTAAGAACTCGACAGACCCGAGTTCATATCGGCCCCTTTCTATGCTGGGAGTTGATACCAAGATCCTGGCGAAGGCCCTGCTGATGCGTTTAGGGAGGGTGGTGACCCATCCAGTACACGAAGACCAGTTTGGGTTTATGCCATGTAGAGGGATGCAGGTGAACTTGTGTAGGCTGTCCCTCATGTTACACTCAGTGGCAGACACAGATTTGAAAGCTGTGGTGGTGCCATTACGTTTCAAAAAAACCTTTGACACACTCAGCTGGGAATATCTCTTGGGGGGTTCTCAGGAGGATGGAGCTGGGACCGGTATTTATGTTGTGGGTGCGGTTGCTGTATACCCGACGTATGGCGCAAGTTCAGACTTGGAATGTGATACCTAAGTGTCTGCCCATTGAACGGGGCACAAGGAAGGCGTGTCCCCTGTCGCCACTCCTCTTTGCTTTGGCAGTTCGGTTGCGCCGCAACATGGCCTGATGGGGTGTAGAGGTGGGAGGTCGCACCCACGCAGTCTCACTATATGCAGATGATGCGTTGATTTATGTTTCCCACCCAGAGCTATTGGTGAGTGCGTTGTTAGATATCATGACTGAATTTTGGGAGGCCTTAGGTTTGCGGGTCAACCGACAGAAGTCGGTGATTTTCCATCTGGCTGGGCTGGTGCAGGTGGACCATGCTGCTCTCCCGGTGACAGGGCTCCAGTGGGAACGTGATCACTTCTGTTACATGGGTAAACGGGTGGTCTATATATTCGGAGGCCAATTATAGCCTCAACATGGGTAGGGTGCTCGAGAACCTTGAGATGTCTGTTTTTGGAACCGCCTGCCTCTGTCTGCGAAGGGCAGAGTAGCCCTGAGTAAGATGGTGTTGCTACCATGCTGCCTATACGTCCTGCCAAGGTCCAACTTTACTAGGTTGAACAGCCTTTTGGGATCCCTGGTGTGGGCCGGTAAGAGGAATAGGGTGAAGCTGGAGGTGCAGAAGTTAGACGCAGAACTAGGGTAACTCGGTCTGCTGGATCTGCCTATGAACTATTCTGCTGGATTATTACAATATGCTTCACAGTGGTGCGTAGAAGGCCAGAATGGGGAAAAGGCACTGCTGCTGGCAGAGTGAGGTGCCAGAACAGACCTCGCTGGGTGCCTAATGCGAGGGACAGGAGACTTGATAGGCTACCCATTTATTTTTCGGCAGATAGCAGAGGTCTGGGAGCAGGCGGCCACACATGTGCCGCGTATAGCTCCATACACCAAGGGGCCGATTCCGATCTCGGCCGGTAGTGCTCCGAATCGGATTCGGATTTACCGGATCCGATTCGGAGCCCTGTTTCCCGACCGAATCGTACGCGGGTCCGGCCGAGCGAGTACGATGCGAGCGCACGCGAAATCGCCGACCGACTCGTACGCGGCTTCAACACGCTCCGACCGACTCGCACGGACACGACTCGCACCGCGCTATGGAGACGTTTCCCGGCCGGGTAAGTATGATGCGCGCCGCAAGCAGTCCGACCGACTTGCGCCGTCCGGCTCGAAAGAGCTGTCGGAGCCGGACTTTGGGGGTCCGCGTCGGACCCCCCTGAATGTGTAGGCGCGCGAGTCGCACACAGGGGGGACCCATGGGTCCCCTCTACCTGTGCATGTACGCAGCAATGCGCATGGACGCGTACCCGCTGTAGGGGGCGCCCTTGTTCGCCTCGCACCCATTGAGTCAATGGGAGCCCGCGTACGCGTCGTACGACCGGCTCCCATTGACTTCAATGGGAGTCCGACCGAATCGAGTCCGATAGCATGCGAATGCATCGTACTCGTCCGGTCAGACTGCTAGGGTCCGATTCGGTCGGAATTCTCTCCGGGTCCGGCTCGGTCGGAGAGATTTCCAGCCGGAATCGGAATCGGCCCCCAAGTTACTGCCCCTTAAGTGGTTGCCATGCTTCCAACAGATACAGTCCATGATGGATCTGATGCAGTGGTACGACAGGGGCTGCACTACAGCTGGTGATTTGTACCTCAATGGTCCCTTCCTCACGTTCAGGGAGGTGCAGGAGTTCTTCCAGCTGCAGCCAGGCCAGTTTCTGCAGTATGGCAAGGTGTCTCGCGCGGCCCGCGAGGTCTGGATAGATTTCCCTGTGGAGCCAGTGAAGTCGCAGACAATGCTGCTCTTCTGGACCTGGGTTCCACCAAAGTCCTGATATCCTGCGTATATAAGGCTCTGAAGACTGACTGCAAGACGAATATGACGGGTGTCCGGGACAGATGGATAAAGAGGGTGAGTGGTGGCAAGCCTGCGCTCAGGTGAGGGAGGTGGCTAGCAACGCACTGTTCAACCTCACCCAATTTCATTATTTACACTGCATCTTTTTAACACATCAGTGTCTACATAGGTTTAATGCAATACCAACCTGCCGCTGGTCCCAGATGTGGGGTAGAGCCGGCGGCATTCTTATACATGATGTGGAAATGCAAAATGCTACGGAGTTATTGGGAGGAGATTTTGCAGGTGTTACAGGGGGTTACGCATGTGCCACTGGAGGCCTCGATTAAACACTGCCTATTGGGAGTACTCCCGACCCTCAAGCGAGGGGCTAAGATGAAACACAGGTTTGCCCTGTTGGGCTTAGTATTGGCTAAATGGCGCCTCGCCATTCACTGGTTGAGACCCAGTCTGCCTGCTACCCACCAGTGGTTGGTGGATATGCATGAGTGGGGGGTGGCAGAGGAGTGCTAGTTACGACTGGTGCGCACGGACGAGAATGTAGAGAGAGACCTGGAATTGTGGGGAGATATGTTGGAACATTTGGTGGCCAAGAGACCGTCACCTGCTGCTTCTCCTGCAAACACACTACGTACGGGCTCGGTGGAGCATGCTGTGGAGGCATAGGGCCATCCATCCAGGGTCTTTGAGTATGTATCTGCACCTATGTAGGGGTGTCGGTAGATGGAGGTGCAACGTCAAACTTTGGGTTTGAGGAAATGCAGCCTGGTGCCTTTAATCCCAACCCCACAGGCGTGTCCAATGATCAGTAAACTCTATAGGAGGTCTCAATGAATCTAAATCAAATCCAAGATTATATTAAAATGTTTATTTCGTTAATAGGTCCTATATTTGTCAATCAATTTTAGTCAAGTTTGTGCGATTCAATATCCAAACAGCCTTAAATCAGAACCAGCCAACATGTGTTTCAAGATAACCCTCTTTGCCAAGGCTCAATAATACTTGGCCACTAAATGGTTGTCATTTCAGTAGTATCCATCATTGTTTAAAATCTGATCTCTTATACATGGAATCAATTCATAGCAATATTATTTAATTCTCTTATCTTCGTTATCCTCCAAAATCAGATACATCTATCCTCTTAATTCATTCTCTCTCCCTGATTCTGTATCGGCATTTCAGCTGAGGTGGGAGTCAGTTTTCCAACTGAGGTGGGAGTCAAAAATGCTACAGATTGCTAAAGGGCACACACTCTCCAGTCCCATGCAGGGAACCTTGAATGACACTGTAGTGTGGAGCCCAATGGCTGATGAGGAAGTGTCCCTGAATTCAGTAAAAGCTGCCTAGAAGCAGAGAGTGGTGAGGAACTCTTCAGGAAGAACTGGACATTGGCCCGCTGTAGCCCAGGGAAGGCTCTGCCAAGGCGTGAGGTGAGTCTTTGTGACCCAGCCATCCTGTAGCTACTCTGAAGTAGGGGTGCATACTTTATTTAGCCTCACAGGCAAACTTTCCATCCCAGGATACACCCTCCCATATTTGTTTAAGACTTCCTTCACTGTTGAAGCCCGGGCATCGGAGTAAGAAAACCGACTAGAGTCCTTCTGCATTCACATGCTGCAGCCCTATCTTTTGATGTATGATGACATCTGCAAAGAGATTGACTACTGGAGCAACCTTATGTTCCCTCCCTTCAAAGCTGTCCGACACTGGAGGGGTTTTTGATTTATCTGGACCACAAACATCATATCAGATAATAAGGCCCCAAGTTACAAAAGGCCCACACTATGGCAAATCACTCAGTTTGATGGTGGCTCAGTTCTGTTTTTAAGGAAGCAGCATGCGACTGTTGAAGACAACTGGATGCAGTTTGCACTTCTTATTGAGTATTGCCCCAACTCCCTTGTCAGAAGCATCAGTCTGCGAGATAAAGTGTTGACTGTAGTCAGGGGCCTTCAGGACAGATGTATTGCACAATGAGCCTTCAGGTCATTGAAGGACTTCTCACACTCCACAGTACAGATCACTTCTCAAGGTTATTTCTTGGAGGTCATGGCTTTCAGAGGGATGGCTATGACCCATACTTAGCCACAAAGTTCCTGCAGTATGTGGTGAGACCCCAGAAAACATTCACTTGACCAGAGATATGGCAATCTCCCCATCAAGTACTGCTGTACTTATGCCTCCTTGGGGCAAATCTTCCTGTTCCCCACTTGGTGTCTAGGAAACACCACAGATGACTGAACAACTTGGCAACTCCTGGCCTTGATAGTCAGTTTGGTCTCCTGTGTCCTCACTATCTCCTGTCCAGGTGCTTCAAGTGGTACTTCCATGAACTGCTGAAGACAGCAATGTCATCAATGTAGGCCCGCTAGAACTCCTCCAGGCAAACACATAGTTGACAAAAAGCTGGAAGGTGGCAGAGCATTCTGTAGTCAGAGGCTCTCTAAGGTGGAGAATGCTATCCTATCGTTGGCACTAGAGTGATTTGGCAGTAACAACTGATCAGATCAAAGGCACTCACATACTTTGCTGCGCCCAATCTGTCAACCAGCTCGTAAGCATGGAAGATAAGATGGGTATCTGACTTCATGATGGAATTTAGCACAAAAGTCTATCTAAAATCAGAGATTCACTGATTATTGCTCAGGCACCATTATGATAGGACCGACCCATGGACTATTGATGTGCTGCTGGACTTGAATATGATAACCAGTAAAACTAGTATTTCATAAGCAAGCTGTCCACCAGTGTCTGCCATGTACTCATGCAGGAGCTAACCCTGAGGTCAGTGAGAAGAGATGGGCAAATGACCTAGTACCACTCTACACTACCTGCTGTTTAAAAGCCAAATCTTGTACGAGCTTTACAACTTCTGCTGAGCCATCTTTTTCATCACTGTGCAGCATGTCTTGGATGAACTTACTCTCTGTCTTGAGCTGTTCTTTCATTGACACATGTTGAATGGGTAGTCTTTGCCAAGCTATGGCTTTAACTGGTTCACATATACTGATGTCAACCAAGTAGTTGATAGAAAAAAATCTTCTGTAGGGACCACTCCATTTATCCGCCACTGCTCGAGGGAAAATTGGCTTTAGGACCAATACTTCTTGACCCTCCTTTAATAAGGTTAGCAGTGCCTCCTGGTTGTATCACTGCATCAACTTTTAACTTGCTTTAAGGCTCTTCTGCGCTTTGTTCATGAGCTGAGACATTAGTTTCCTGAGGCCCAAGACAGTCCACCACCTCATGGGCAGGGTCTTAAGGGGTACCTTCCCAGCCCTCTTTGACCCAATTCAGTGGACTACAGACAGGATGCTCAAACAGAAGTTCGGAAGGGGCTAAATTCTACTAGCTTCTATCAGGTTTCCCTGTAAGTGAACAAGAGACATGGTAGGAGGTCCTACAGACAAAAGTTCCCACCTTGCCATTGAGGGTCTTACAGAGGGGCTCTACTAGAAAATTTGGGAGGTGGTATGCAGAGGAGAAATGGTATTCCTGCTTGATCCCACATCACTATCATGTATAAGAAGATTAAGGGGCATATTAACAATGGCCAGCGATAATTATCGCTGGCCGTGCTTAGAGATAATTATATTATCGCAGGCTATCTCTGGTATTTATCGCCCTGGTAGCGCGTTATTAACAACGCGTTACTCCAGGGCGATAAGAATTCCAGAGATAGCGAGGTTATCGCCCTTTTGCAGGGAACATCGCTGGTTTTCCAGCGATGTTCCCTGCAAAACGGCGATAACCTTGCTGATACGACCCACAGGGTCATATCAGCATAATCCACCCCCTATGTTAGGGATGGCTAAGTCAGGATTTTAGCAGACGTTAGGTTTTGGCGAAAACGGCAGTTTTCGCCAAAATCTAATGTGTGCTAAAATCCTGTGGGCTGCCTTGTAAATATTGCGATGTAAACATCAGCGATATTTGCAAGGTAGCCCATCTTGGGTACGCCCAGTAACGCCCACTTTGCATCTCATTGGAGATGCAAAGTGAGGCGTTGTGAAAAAGGGTGCTAACATGCAATTATGCATGTTAGCACCCTCTTGTAAATAGGGCGCTGGTTTTATCTCCGCTTTTTTGGCTTTGTAAGCCAAAAAAGCAGAGATAAAGCCCTTGTAAATATGCCCCCAAATTAGTCCATCTATCAGATATCTGAGTACTGGGAAATTCTACAATATTAAAGATGCCAAGGAGGGACCTTGCCACACCTTGGCAAAAGTACTCCTCACAGGTATCCTGTGGCATTATCCACCAGAACCCAGATATATTTGTTTCATGAGGCTGAGGGGGGAAATCTTGTGAACCCAAAATGTCTATGCTCATCCTCTTGAATTGTACGTCAAGCACTGGTAGTAGTACCAGACCCGGTTTGGCCTCCAAGGCCTGACAAGCAGGGCAGGTTCTGCTGAACCTCTCTAAATCTTGGTCCACACCTAGCCAGTAGAACAAAGGCACTGACATATCCTTGATGCCTAGGTGCTTGGCTAAGCATACTTAATTGGCTGGTGACAGGAAATTTCTATCTCACTATACAGATGTCCATGCTTCCAGACCATTCTGGGGCAATCTGTTCTTGGGCCATCTTACATAAACAGAGTAGGGCATTGTAGGAGGGTGGAGTATTATGTGGTGATGTTGGTTAGGCTTCACCATGCAATACTCTCACAGACCCCAAAGATGGTCCTTGAATTCACAATAATAAATCCTTAGTTCAGTCATGGTACAGTCGCAAAGAGCAGTTAGGCTTTATTAGAGGAACATGTAAAGCATTTCAGAGTACCAACATGGATGATAAGTAATTTTCATGACTCAAGAGAAATCAATACCAATTTATAAGCATAAAGCAGATTTTTAGCTTTATTTAGACACTAAAACGAATGAGATACCTTATATATAACCGGAGTTATGGATTTTAGAAGAAATATAAAATCAGTGAAAAATACATTGCGGTCAATGATTAAAAACCACTTGTTACAATCGGACACTTGCAGGTTGAGTTGCATGGAACCCAAGGAGGATAAATGTAATGTGGGTCCCAGGACCAAGCTACGACAGTCAGCTTAATTTTTCCTGGCCCCTAGAGCCCAGGTGCAGAGTAGTCCTTGGTGCTAAACGGGAGCTGCGGGAGAGCTGCTTTTACCGCCTGCATGGTGCTGCAGAGAACAAGATGCAAAAACACAACAGTGGGGCCGCTGCTGATTTTGGACGAAAGTTAGACGGAGTTCACTCTTGGTGCAGCGTCAAGTGAAGGGGTCAGGTGCGGGACTGGCAACTAACAAGCCTTGACAGCGGTAAGAAGAGCAGATGGTTACTTCGACGTCCGGTGGTCCCGGAGAACACAGTAGCCGTCCGAAACTTCCTGAAAGGCAGGACTACAGTTCCCACAATGCACTAGACCATCTGGATTTGTGTGATCCCTCGGAGGGCCCGATGACTAGCGATTCTTCTGATACGGAGCGCTGTTTTACCTGTTTCCTGGGGACTAGTGCCATTAGTCCAAGGGTGTCTGAGGGTGCTTCAGGCTCTCACAGGGTTCCCTCGGTCTGGGGGAACCGAGAGTTAGCCTAGGACGAGTCTTGATCAGGCAATTCCAAGAGTGTTGCCATAGGTGCAGAGTATCCCTCTTTTGATTTGTGCAAGTCCTTTTGTCATGGACACAGGTCTCTTCTTTGTCCTCTTCGATGCAGGATGATTTAGAACTAAGGTTCTGGTGTTAGGGGTGGCCCTTAAATCCTAGATTTAGGTGCGTTAGGGGTGTGGGTGCAAGTGGCCAATGGGCTGCTTGCCCCAGCGGCTAATCCAGGGGTGTAGGTCGCCTTTTCTACCCAGAACTCACTAGTTCTACCACTTTTAGAAATGGCAGGAGTCTTTCTTAGCAGTACAGACCAGGCAGCTCACCCAAGAGGTATGGCTAGCCTTCTGGAGGTGTACACTTCCTGCATACCTAATTTCCCGCCTGTCCGGGAGCAAATGTGCCTGGGATAGGGGAGGGCTGTTTCCTCCTTTGGGAGTAAGCCCTGATGCATATGAGAGGCGGTGTAGCCTTTGAAGCTCACCGCCTTGATGTGCTGTTTCACTAGCCTTCCTGGGAGGGAGGAGGTGTGACCTCCTTCCTGCCCAGGCCTTTGTTCCGGTCACCTGGGAGTGAGGTCAGAATCCTGTCTTGGCGGGAGCAAATATGGGTTGCCAGCCAGAGCACAGAGAAACTGGGGCAACCAGGTGGGCTACCTCTAAGGTAGGCACCTAGGTGCATGCCACATCGTCCTCGACACGAGAATCATGTCAGGGGTGAAAAGGCATGTTGTTTGATACCAAACTTAACATATTTAGGTGGTACAATAAGGGAGCTAGCGAGTCCAGGTGTGCCCGGGTGCAAGCCCATGTTATCCTATGGACCTCCTACCACTTATAGTGTACTTTAATGATAAAGGCCACTATAGGGACATATATGCTTGCACTTACATGCCCACACCCTTAATATAAGGCAAAGGCACCCTGCTTCCTGGGCTAAGGAGCTTTCCTTAGGGGTGACTGACATATATTAAAAGCAGTGCATTGACTTTGCCACACATAGTGAGAACAAAGTCGAAGTGGAGCAGTTTACACTGTACTTGCAGTCTGCAATGACAGGTCTCCTGTCAGTAGTTTACTTGGGTCACTCAGGATGGCACAAACAATGCTGCAAGCCCTGGGGACCCCTTTATCATCCATGCCCTGGGTACCATATGCTAAGGACTTCTAAGGGGAATAAAGTCTTTGTCAGTTGGGGTTGCCAATTTACACATAACAGTTTTAGGGAGAGAGCACTGGCACTGGGGCCTGGGCAGGAGGCTCCAGTGCACTTTCAGAGTCATAACAATCTGCATTGGAGCAAAAGGTGGGGGCGGTGACCATCTACAAAAGACTTCTTCCTCACAGGCATTCAACCTGTGCCTGGTGAACTTCTTCCTGAGATGATCCTTCATGCCTCTAACAATTCCTGCAGCTCTGGCAGTGACCATAACTCCAACACCCAGCCATCTCCTGCGCCTCAACCCACTCTCCAACCAGATCAGGGGCATGGGGCACCACAGCCACTGTCTTCTCAGAGCCTGCCGATCCACACCAAACTACTGTTTTCAATTCCCTCCATCCTATGAGACTGATGTGTGTTCTGTAACCAAGGCAGCACAGCTGACATGTCCAGTCATGTTATCGTCTAGGCCTGGTGCCAGTCCGGCGCAATCTGGTCCTTTCCCAGGAGGCACTCAGTACACTGCTTCTCTCTCAAGCACATTGAACATGACCGTCTTACCATTGACCTAACCTTTAAACTGGCAAGTAGGTACTCCATGTGTTGTCCGCTGGCATACTACTTCCTCTCAACCACAGTACTGTAGGTCGCAGTATCTCCACAGCAAAATGTTACAAAAATGTTCCTTTCTATGTACTGGCACAGATGATTTAAACCAGCAAATTCCTACATTTCTGTAGCACTTTTTAGATGCTAAATGTGACAAATCCTAAGTAAACTAAACTAATGAACTAAAATGTATTCAATTCCAAGTAGGCGAGAAACGTTACCTCGTATCTTGAACAACATTGAGTCAATGTGGCAATGCTCCAGGAGATGAATTCTTCACCTGATAAACATTTGTAATTTGCCATGAAATGGGGTACCAATAGAAACTTTGCATCAATTGATACGTAGTCTAGGGGGTGGTAACCCTAATTCTCAACTTCAGATCTATACAAATATTTCGTGATACATTAAAGAGGTTTTTTTTATATTGCCATAGACACTACTGGAGATGCAAGTACCATTAACAGTGTTGACGCGAAATTATTCGACATCATTGTGTGTAAATGTTGAATACCTACATTATCGGGGGAATTATGAATATAAGAATATGCCAGTGGGTGGTCAAATAAGGAACACATTCTTAGCTCTCACCTTAGAGTGATCCAGAGAATCAATAGCCTTTGGTAGTAGTGAAGTCCATTTTACAGATCGCTGATGTGTTCGAGCTGGTTGATTTTTGGAGACTCAACCACACCCACCACGAGCCTAGTACCTTCCACTTATCAGTGCATATCTTCACCTGTATAGATCTCAGCCTTCTCTCGAGGAATAATGTGTCATGAGTAGTATTCTGCCATATTCGTTGCACCACACAAAGACCGGAGATCTGATGAAGTTGTAATTCAATCAGTAATTCTGGGACAAAGGACAGGTGACATCAGATTGTACCACAGACACCAATCATTAACCACTACTTCCGGTTCTCTTCTGCCAGTCTAGAATGCTCTCTCCCAATCCACACCCCAGAGCCCTCATTCATCAGCAATAAGTTGTGCCGTGTCTGAGAGTGCTGAACATAACAGGGAGCCTCTGCAGATAGTCTTCTCATGACATTCTGTGACTACTCTTATTCCAATGTCTATACCTCATTGGTCCCCTGGGTGGCCCTTTCAGGCATTTTCCCTGCTGAGCTTGACACTTGGTGCAGAAGTTAGGGAATTCTTTATTGACTTCCTTGAGGTTAATATGGGTTTGGTTCATTTGAAAAGTTAATATATGGGAAATGTTTCAACCTATCATATTGCTAAACAGTCTGATGTCCTGTGGGTAGTGAGATGCTGCTTGGATGAGCCTGACACTAAAATGGCCCAATTACAGAAAACAAATATATGGCCACAGACTAGAGGAAGGTCCTGGTCGCATTCCCTTAGCTGTTGGCTTTTCATATGGCTAGCTGCAAGGGATGCAGGTGGGCTAAGAGGTATGGCGAGGGAAAGAGCCTCGGCACGACTCTGGCTTGGTTTCTTAGATGCTTGGACACACTGAAACGAGTCATAATGCTTCACGACACTGCAGGGGTAACTACATATCACATCAGTGGTATCCATCAGCTTTTCACAGAATATTATTTAAACGTATATACCTCGAGAGATACCAGCCATGCTTTGCAATGCCTCAGTCAGCCTGACTTTGGCATGCATTGACTGATGACCTTTGCAAAGAGCCTCTGATATCAGAGAGGCCTTCACAGGTTTAATTGGCTGGAGGGGGAGGGGCCTGGGTCCGATTGCCTGGCCACTGAATCAACAACGTCCTTGATCCATATTGACTGTCGATCTACAAGGAGTCTATTGGCAGAGACGTTTGTCTCCTACAGTCAGGCTATGATTGTAACTGTTGAAGGCCGGCACTGATACCGAACACTGTTCCATCTGTAGACTACTCTCCATTGTAAACATGGACAGCAAGAACGTAGCTCCGGTCATTTCAAACAGGTTCATTTGTTTTATACCATAGCTGCTACTAACAGGCCGGATTTATACCTGATTGAGCTAGCATGTCCAACCTGTGCATGTGCAGCCTGTGCATGTCCAACCTGTGCATGTGCAGCCTGTGCATGTCCAACCTGTGCATGTCCAGCCTGTGCATGTCCAACCTGTGCATGTCCAACTTGTGCATGTGCAGCCTGTGCATGTCCAACCTGTGCATGTGCAGCCTGTGCATGTCCAACCTGTGCATGTCCAGCCTGTGCATGTCCAACCTGTGCATGTCCAGCCTGTGCCTGTGCAGCCTGTGCATGTCCAGCCTGTGCATGTCCAGCCTGTGCATGTCCAACCTGTGCATGTCCAGCCTGTGCATGTGCAGCCTGTGCATGTCCAACCTGTGCATGTCCAGCCTGTGCATGTCCAGCCTGTGCATGTCCAACCTGTACATGTGCAGCCTGTGCATGTCCAACCTGTGCATGTCCAACCTGTGCATGTCCAACCTGTGCATGTGCAGCCTGTGCATGTGCAGCCTGTGCATGTCCAACCTGTGCATGTCCAACCTGTGCATGTCCAGCCTGTGCATGTGCAGCCTGTGCATGTGCAGCCTGTGTATGTCCAGCCTGTGCATGTCCAACCTGTGCATGTGCAGCCTGTGCATGTCCAACCTGTGCATGTGCAGCCTGTGCATGTCCAACCTGTGCATGTCCAGCCTGTGCATGTCCAACCTGTGCATGTGCTGCCTGTGCATGTCCAGCCTGTGCATGTCCAGCCTGTACATGTCCAGCCTGTGCATGTGCAGCCTGTGCATGTCCAACCTGTGCATGTGCAGCCTGTGCATGTCCAGCCTGTGCATGTCCAGCCTGTGCATGTGCAGCATGTGCAGCCTGTGCATGTCCAACCTGTGCATGTCCAGCCTGTGCATGTTCAGCCTGTGCATGTCCAGCCTGTGCATGTCCAACCTGTGCATGTCCAGCCTGTGCATGTCCAGCCTGTGCATGTCCAGCCTGTGCACGTCCAGCCTGTGCATGTTCTTCTCTCCGCTCCACCAGCTTGACCCCCCAGTCCCCGGCGGCTGCAGCTTTTCATCCTTTACCAAGGGGGTTCCTGCTGGAGGTGTTGCGGCAGTTCAAAGTCTGGTGGCCTTTGCTGCTTTTGTATCCTCAGCTGGTGGCTAGATGAGTTTGAATGCTCCCATCCTACAAGTCACTGAGTAGCCACTGGCATATGCCCTGCTTGCCCATGCACACAAACCCTTCCTTTTAACTTTATATGCAATGACCTGTTTTCTGTAAGGAACCCATAGGTGAATCTACCACACATAATTTGTGATATTATCAAGTTTGGCTGTTTCTCTGGCTAAATATTTATCTGTGAAAATCAGAAGTGTTTCATATCGCAGAATCGACTTCAGGTGAATCTCAAATTTCCATAGATATGGCTTGGGTGACCAACTCACTCCAGGTTGCTACAGATACTCTCAGAATGCATTTGGCTATCACACGAGTGTCCTAGACTGGAAACAGTGTGTGTAATGACCTGGAGGGTGGTGGCCACCCTGGGTATGGCCTATATCTTTGATCCCCCTACTTGAGCATAAGGCCGAAGACTACAGGTGGGCGAGTCACTGACAGCTTGATCTACGCTAAAGCCAGACGCCTGGTTCAGCTCGAGGTCCGCTTGGACCCTAGAGCCCAAAACAAGCTGAGCTTTCATGTGTTTTCTGGTTGCCCCCCAGGCTCTAACCTCATTGACCAAGAATTAAAGCAAAGCATTAACCTTTGATAGAAAACAGAGGTGAGAACGAAATGGTCGACTAGCGGCTGAATTGCACAATCTGAAACCAGAAAGCTGGGATCAATTCTGGCTTTCCCGCCGTGTGTGATCGTAGGCAACTATTTGATTTCAGCAAGCCACCTTTTTCATCATTCTATGTCAGGACCGGAGGCTCAGATTATGCCATTCTTCCTTCGCTTTATTTTTCAGCAGCCATTTTTTAAACATATAACAAACTACTACTCCCATGAACAGCAGGGAGTAGGAAACATAGAAGTTCCATCAGGAGTCCTTCCTCTCTGTTCACAGTCCAGCCTTCACTTGGTCCCTCTCCTGTGTTTCTTCTTCCTCTTTCTTCGCTGCTCAGCAGTAAGTTAAGTCGTTTTTTCTTCATCTCTCTCTTGGGGGGAGGTTAGGGCATGGTTTGCGGCCCGTTAAGGGGCCGTTTTGCATGTTTCTGTTTTTCCACAGATTCCCTGATGCCGCGGGACGCGTTTGCGTACCTCACGCGACTTTAACCCCTGGTGTGCTGTGGTGAGGTCCTCCCACCGCTTGGGGGCGCTGTGCCCTCTCGCCTTGCAGCGCAAGTCTATCACTGATCATAGAGTGCTAAAGAGTGCTGCCTGGTTGAGAGCCAAGCCCGGTCCCCAGCCTCCCGAGTGACGCCTGTGTGGGTCTATACTGCCCCTTTTTTTTGTGGAGTCTTTGCTTTACGCCCCACTGGGGTCTGTATATTCTGTGTATTTGACGCCCTGCGGGGTAGTATTTGTGGCTGCAGCGCCGCGGGGACACTTTTCTCGGATGGCCAGAGCCCTTCTGATTCCTCAGGGTGTTCAGAGTCCCCAGGGCTCCGCCCACAAAATTGTGTTCCTCGGGTGCACCCATATCTGTCTGGGCTCCCTCCCTGGCTGTGTTTCGTGACTGTGGTGCTTTTGGCACTCAAGGGACTGCCTACTGGCCAGTAGAGGTTACTTACCTGTCATGCAGGGCCAGGACCAGTATCAGGATGAGGACGCATTGTCCTTCCTGCCTTGGGATGATGATTTCTATCAGGCAGTGGATGATTCCATCTACAGAGCCTTGAACCAGGCTATGGAAATCTTAGAACAGCGCCTCTCGGTGCAAATTGCGCAGGAGTGTGCCAATGGGCCAAACCCACCCCAAGCCCTCCTGAGGCCCCCAAGACATCGCAGGAAGAAGGGCCCCCTCCCGCAAAGAAGCAGTGCAAGCCTGGGGTAGATGCAGATGCTTCTGCATGCCTGAAAGAAGCCTTCCTAGTGCAAGCCCCTCCCCCACAGCCAGTGCCTTCGGCACCCCTGAATAGTTCCCCGACCCCCCTCGCACTGCTACCCCGGACCCCCAGGATGCCGGGGACTCCCCGGGAGATACCTATGACAACACGGGCCCTTCGAGGCCTTGGCTTCTCACCCCCCCTCCAGCCCCTGAGGGTCTCTCAGATATGCTGGACCCGGAAGATATTGTCCATCCTCGGTCTACAGACTGGGTCCCAGGAGATAAAGTTGCCAAGTATGTGGCGAGCCGTCTTCGTAAACCGATGGAGAAGGACGCTCGTAACCGTCTACGGGCGGAATGCCCCTGTCCTTACCTGGAGGACAAAGTCGCCCTTACCCTGGACTTTGACCCCAAAATGGCGACATTCCTGGCCAAGTTCGTCAAGGACCCTAAGAAGGGTATTGACCGGTCCTGGCGTTCTTGCCAGGACAAACTCCTCGATGCAGTAGGGCCTGTCACCAAAATTTTAGAAATGGCCGAGGAGGCTAAGGAATCGGGCTCCCTAATTTCGCCCGAAGTCCTGTCAGGGTGGGCACAGCACTCCATTGTGTTCCTAGGGAACGCCAACTGCGCGCTCTCCACGGAGAGGCGCAGGTCACTTTTAATAAAGGTGGACCCTATATTGGGGGACCTCGCCTCTTCGGAGGCCGGCGCTGTGGCCCGGGGGTGTTGTTTGGAGACCCCTTTGTAAAGGAACTGAGCAAGTTCGTAGCGACATTCACGTCGCTGGACAAGGCGCAGTCCAAAATCCGCAGGGTTTTTTCCCCCTGGGTTTTCCAAGGGGCCGGTTGTGGCAGGGGCGGCTCGACTGTCCGGCCCAACTACTCCAACCCTGACAGGGGGCAAGGCTCCGGGAGTGGTCAGTACCAGGACGGCACACGCTTCAACACATTCTACCCCACCAGAGGGCAGAAGTTCAGAGGTCGTTGAGGATTCAAGGGACAATCCAACAATCCTGGAAAAGGTGAGTGTGCTGCCATCGGCGCGCCTGCGAGTGGGGGGTCGTTTGACAGATTTTCTCCCGGCTTGGGCCTCTCTCAAGGGCAAAGCTTGGGTACTTCAGACGGTGAAGGGCTTTCAGGTGGAGTTTCATGGCCACCCCTACCAAACCTCCCTCCCGTCCCATCTCTTTCTCCCAACAGGACGCGATGTTGATAAGCGAGGAAGTTTCCGCCCTTCTTCGGAAAGAGGCAATCTGTCGTTCCACGGAACACCCCCACGGTTTTATCAGCAATATCTTTCTGGTCGACAAGGCGGACGGGGGCCGGAGACCTGTAATCAACTTGAAGGAGTTCAACGAGTGGGTGGTTTATCGCCACTTCAAAATGGAAGGGATCCACCTGCTCAGAGACTTGTTGAGGCCTCTTGACTGGATTGTTCGACTGGACCTGATGGACGGGTACCTCACCGTTCCAATTTTTCACCCGCACCGCAGTTTCCTGCAGTTCAGGTGGGGCGGCCAGGTTTTCGAGTTCACCACTCTGCCTTTCGGGCTATCCTCAGCACCCTGGTGCTTCACGAAGGTCCGCCGGCCAGCTGTGGAGTTTCTCAGGGCGCAGGGTATCCGGATGATCGTGTACCTTTACGACATGCTGTTTATGGCCCAATGCCCCAACACCCTCACCGGTCAGTTGCAGACAGCAGTCAACCTACTGCAGGGGCTCGGTTATGTCATCAACGAGAAGAAATCTCTCCTTACCCCGGTCCGAAGCGCAACCTTCTTGGGGTTCACAATAGAATCTACCTCCTCGACTCTGAGCATGCCGGCCCGAAAAATGGCATAGATCAGGCACAAGCTCCGCCAAACCTTGGCCAAGTCACACACCTCTCTGCGCCAACTGGCTCGTCTAGTGGGCTTATTCTCTCCTCCTCGATTCAGGCCATCTTTCCCGGGCCTTTACATTACCGTGCGCTGCAACGGCTCAAGGCACACCACCTCCGGAAGGGGCTGACTTATTCGCAATCTGTCCCCCTTACGGCGGAAGTGAAGGAGGAGATGGTTTGGTGGCTCTCCCACATGGAGGCGTGGAATGGAAGAGCAATATTTGGCACTGCCCCAGACATTGTGAGCGAGTCAGACGCCAGCCGTTCTGGCTGGGGAGCCAGATGCGGAGATTTCTCCAGCGGTGGAGCCTGGTCTGCACAAGAACAGTTGCTGCACATCAACTGTCTGGAGTTGCTGGCAGGCTCGTTCGCGGTGCAGTGTTGGACGAAGGACAAGGTGCAGTCCTGTGTCCTTCTCAAGATGGACAATATCTCTGCCGTCAGATGCATCAACCATTTGGGCGGCACCAGGTCCCGGGCGCTGGCGAACGTCGCCAAGGAATTTTTGACTTTTTGCCTGGACAACCAGGTCTCAGTGACGGCGGAATACCTCCCAGGCCAAGTGAACGAGGTAGCCGATTGGCACTCCCGTCATCTCCTGGACGCCAGTGTTTGGAAATTGGACCCCCAGGTTTTCTCCCAGCTGATAGAAAAGTGGTGACCTTGTTCAGTCGACCTTTTTGCGTCGCATCTGGATCATCAGTTACCACGGTTCTTCAGCTGGAGACCAGATCCTTTAGCGAAGTCAACGGATGCGTTCTTCCAGGACTGGCAGCGGGAATAGGGTTATGCGTTCACCCCTTTCTCCATGATCATGAGGCTGTCTGCTCACGTTCGCTGCCAGAAGGCGGAGGTGATGCTGATCACCCCTCTTTGAAGATCTCAAGTGTGGTTTCCTGTTCTTCTGGAACTTTCCTGGGATTTTCTAATCCAACTCCCCCTCTTTCCTCACATTCTGCTGGATCAGGATCTCAATCCCCACCACCTGGTGGTGGAAGGGACGCTCCAGCTGATGGCCTGGCGGATCTCAGGCGACGCTGGTCGCTCCCGGGCCTTTCGGGACACGCTGAGTCCTTATTATCGAAGGCATGGGCGGATAGCACGACTAAAAGATACCGCTCCACCTGGAACAGATGCCATCGTTGGTGTTTGCGACGGAGTGTCGATCCCGTGGGCGCAGATGTAGTCCATGTTCTCAATTTTATGGCGAGCCTTGCAGAGGAAGGGTTGGCTTACCGCTCTATCAATACCTTCTGTTCGGCTATCTCAGCGGGTCATACTCCGATTCAGGGATCCCCTGTGGGGGAACACCCGTTTGTGTGTAGGCTCCTTAGGGGCGTTCGTCTTTCCCTCCCACCGGTACCATGCTATTCTGCGTCGTGGGATGTGAACGTAGTGTTGAATCTTTTCCTGTCCTGGCAGCTGAATAGATTTCTGTCTTGCAAGGAACTCTCAGGGAAACAGGCAACCCTCTTATGCCTGGTGTCATGCAGGCGCGTGTCTGATGTACGAGCCCTAGACATTTCGGCCAAAGTCTTCTCCCCAGACGGGGTTTCTTTCACAGTCAGTAGAAGGACTAAATGCCATGCTAGAGTAATCTCCTACCCAGCACTTCGAGAATCCCCCAAATTGCGTGTGGTACAGTGCCTCCGAGCATATGAAGAGCTGACAGAGGAGGTCCATCCTCCGGGTGAAAGACAGCTGCTGATCGCACTAAGAAAACCGTACAAAGCAGTTTCCTCATCAACCATAGCCAGATAGGTACGTTGGGTGATGCAGGAGGCGGGGATTGACACCAAGAGGTTTGGGGCCCACTCAGCAAGGGGTGCTATGGCCTTGAAGGCGTTTTTGCTCGGAGCGCGTCTGGAAGATCTTATGCGCGCGGCCGATTGGTCCTCGGATTCGACCTTTAAGAGGTTTTACCTTAAGCCAGTGTTCGAGGTTGCTCAACTGGTGGTGGATAAGCTTTGAACAGGCATAATCTGAGCCTCCGGTCCTGACATAGAATGAAAATTTGCCTAGCTTTAGTACAGGTAAGTTTCAATTCTATTAAGGACACGGAGGCGAGGATTATTCCGCCCGTCGATCAGTGAAGATGCGGACCCTTCCCGTTCTGGAGTAGGTATTTGATTTTCAATGTTGGTTGTACCACTGATCAGTTTTATTGTAATTACATGTTTGGTAACTGCATATGACCTTATGTTGCTTAACATTGCCTGGTTCTTGTGTTTGCTCTGCTGACCTGTTTATATTAAGTTGGGTCTGACGCTGCCTGTTGTTGCAGGAAATGATGGGTCCAAACAGGATGCATGAGGTTTGTAATGGAGCTGTTCGCGCGAAGAAAGAGGAAGAAGAAACACAGTAGAGGGACCAAGTGAAGGCTGGACTGTGAACAGAGAGGAAGGACTCCTGATGGAGCTTTTCTGTTTCCTACTCCCTGCTGTTCATGGGAGTAGTAGTTTGTAATATGTTTAAAAAATGGCTGCTTAAAAATAAAGCGAAGGAAGAATGGCATAATCCTCGCCTCCATGTCCTTAATAGAATTGAAACTTACCTGTACTAAAGCTCGGCAAATTTTCATTATGGAGTATGAGCGCGAGCACCTTGAAATATGTGAGTTCAGGATGTGCGCTGTACAAAGAGCTCTTGTGCTCGATTTATCTTGTTTTTGATTTAATAGAATATTATGTTGCTCCATGTTTAATACGAATGTTGGCCACATATATATTGTAACATGATAACCGACTTGTCTTTAAGTTCACTAAAGGCATCGTCACGGGGGGGTGGTAGGAAAATTTCTACGTTCATGATTCAAAACTATCACTTTTAATGTTTCTCAACGCAGAGAGTGATATAATCTTATATACTAATGTGAAATGCTTCAGCATCCTAAAGAAAAACACTTTTGGGAAATTTGAAAGATATACTTTTGCATGTTTGTGTCATGGTTTACATGCCAAACATTTTTATGGCTCAGCTCGTGTGCAGTCCCTTGGTTGGCACTCCTTGTTAATTTGCTGGTTTCCCACTTCTACTGAAGAAGGAGATGGACGCCCATCACGGGCCGCCATTGCTTAAGTTCATGTCTTGAATCAACAGTCTGATTCCACTCTCAAAAGCCAGAAGGATACCGTTTATGAAGAGGATTATGTTTCCAAAATCTCTTTATGTGTTTCTCAATTCTCTTTCCTCTGAACTGTTCTACCTAAAAGTTAAGATGCAACCAGTGCATATTATCTAGGCGGGTGGACAGCCTCGTGTGTGATGGAAGAAGCCAACTTTTTCGAATGAGTAGTGTGGTATGGTGGTTTATGATCCTGAGCTCCTCTACTGTGCAGCACAAGAACATTTTACTGTGTAGTGATACCACCCTCTCTACAGCGACAACATCTGTGGTGCTAACCGGAAGACTAGTCGGATCACAGGTCAAGATAAAAACAGTGGTCTGCAACAACCTAGCATGGTACACCTCGACAAAGAGGTGAGGCTGCTCTCTTTCTACTTGCCTGCCTTGTCAATGATAGATAACCCAGTTGCACTACTGATGCTAGAACATACATAGATGTGAAGAATATGTGTTGATCTGTTGTTGGGACTCCCCTTATTTAATTATTTTGGCTTGGCCTGCATGGCTACTGGGTCCTGATGATCGATAGAGGAGTGTGTCTGAGTTGGTTGAATACGGTTGTGAAGTGACGCACCTTGTCCTGTAGGGAGAAGGAATATTGTAAGAGTCATACCAGCATGCTGTTGCACTAACAGAGCTGCCATCTTGAAAACAGTTTTCACTGGTTCAGCGGAAGCGGGGCCTCAGAGGAGCTGGGATGGAAATGGATGGGGAATGGCTCTCACTCTATCACAGCTTGTGCTGTCACAGAGGCACATTGGGCAGGCATGGCCTGAGAGGTGGTGACCACTCCTACCCTGGCCAAAGACACAAAGGGGGATATGTACAAGGAAGTGGAGGAGAGCGGCGTTAGCCTTCCTGGCTTAACGTCTCTCTCCTCCACTTGTGAAATGCAAGGCTGCACCATATTTACAAGAATGTGGTGCTGCCTTGTGTTTTCCCCTGTGATGGCGCTACGTTTAGCAACTTAGCGTCAACGCAGGTACCCTTGCACCATAGTGCAAAGGTGTCTGCGTGCAGGGGAGGATTGTGTATATGTAGGAAGGTGTCCCTTCCTGCACATAAACAATCCTAAAATGCCATTCTGTCACTTTCATGTGTGCTGCTTCATGAAAGTGACAAAATGGCATTTTTTTTAAAGATTGTTTATGTACAGGAAGGGACACCTTTCTGTACATAAACACACCATGGCATTTTGCTTTTTCCAAGTGTGCTGCACAAGGCAGCACACATGGAAAAAGCAAAAACGGGAGAAATAATGCATTTCTCCTCGTTTCGCCAACTTAAGACCAGGATTTAGCAGGTCTTAATTTTAGCGCTGCCTCCTATGTACGCCGCCCTTGTACATAGGGGGCAGCATCAAAACAATGGGTGTTGCGGTAGAACGCCCACCGCAACACCCACTGCTCACCCCTTTCACGCTAAACATAGCGTAAAAGGGGACCTTATGTAGAAGGCAGCGTTAAGCCACGTTAAGTGGCTTAACGCTGCCTTGTACATAAGGTGCAGCCCCTAACGCCACCACAACGTCGGTAAAAGTGATGTTGTGGTGGCGATAGGGGTTTGTACATATGCCCCAAAGTGTTTCTGAAGCCACTTCCACTGTATCTGCGAGAGGTTGAAAAATGTGTAATGGATTTCAGAAGTGCAGAGCCTCCACAGATGCTGGAAAACCACTCTGATGTGCTCCCAGAGTGTGATATGAGCTCTTCATTGGATGACCTTGTGAAGAGAGAAGGTATCGTGTGACACGCTGTGGTACAGTTTGAGTTGGCAGGTCTGCAATAGTCTAATTTGCCAAGTACTAGTAAATTAATTAGCACCTTAGCAGCGTGGAATGGAGGCATAAACATAGTGTTTTCATGTTCATTACTAAATATCATTCTGCAGTGTTAGTCATGGAGCTTCATATACATTGACAGGCTGAAAAGTACGTTGAGATTTCTAGTTAAAGAGGAGAAGGCCGAGCTATCGAGCGGGAGGGATGTTGCTTGAATTCAGTGAGGCAATGGGTGCAGAAAAGGAGGCAAAGTGGAGGAAATCTGTTCTATACGGGTTCAGTGAAAGAGATCTGAGGCCATTAGAAGTTTAATTGTGTTAAGGCAGCCAGAGGTACTTGATTGGAAGTCAGGAGAGAGTGAGTAGAAAATGAGAGGAAGAAGTGTGTGTCATCAGTTTAGAGATGGTAGGAGAAGCCAAAAAAGAACTGATTATTGCCAAGTGAGGTGAGGTAGATAAAAGAGGACCTAAATGTGAGCCTTGATGGACCCCAAGAGGAAGTGCGGTCAATTGAGAGAGCTTGGAGTCCCCCTTCACTGTGCAAAGGTGGTCTGATATATGCCTTTAATGCCAGTGGTCTGGAGGGAGGAACGGGAGAGCGTCAAATGCTGCAGATTGGTCAAGAAAAACAATAAAAGACGCAACGGGGGTGATCAATGGTAATGCACTGGCAGCACGGAATGTTATGTTATGTTAAAAGGATTTATACAGCGCATGGCTGCCCCAGCGACCGGGCGTCCCAGCGCTACCCGGGTACAAGTTGCCGAAGACAAGCATTGGAGCCTGTGAGAAACTGGATTAATATTTGGGGTGGGTGACTAGCCACCTCAAGGAATAGTCACAACGCTTGTGGGTGAACCCTCCAAGTCACTGAATGAACCTGGTAGATCTGGCACAGAGCAGACCGGCTTCACTTGGGGCAACATGTAAAGTATCATCTCTGCAGCACCAAAACAGGAATGTCGGAATGCAAAACAAGACAAATCTCAAACCAATTTAGAAAAATAGAGTACAACTTAATAAAATGATGACCAACATGACAAAAAATCCAATCAGGGGAACCCGGAGATATGAGGTTTTTTAAAGATTTTAGGGAAAATAGTGCCAAAAAGCAAGTGATTATCTGTGGCAATAGACTGGGACCAAGGCACAATTTTGAGGCAGACCATGAAGTGCTGGTCTGATACATCAACCACATACATCCAGGTCAAAGATTTTACCTTCAGACTTTTTAAAATCCGAATCCACCACAGGAGTACACTTCTAAAGCCCCCATGACCTCAGAGGAGGCACTTGGAGACTCTCTGGGTGTCAGGCAGAAGCCAACAGCAGGGTCCAGTTGCCACTGGTGAGCTGGGTACTTCCCGGGAATGTCCTCTTGCAGGGTTTTGTCTTTCTCTCTAGCCTCATTGGAGGTCAGTCAACTGACCCTTAGAGTCAGTCCACTTCTTTGTCCAGGGTACAAGAGACAACAGGTCCAGTCCTTCAGGACTCAAGGTTAATATGGGGCACAGGATGGAGGACCTGATTGGACAAGGAGGAGGAGTTCCAATGATGTATTAGAAGAGAAACCAGAGAGCAGTGATTGGAGGGTGGTGATGGGAGTTAGTGGTATTCAATTACTTACCATGGAAGAATAGGGGGGCAAATTGACCTTACCAAGTTTTAAACTTGTGACTTGAAGATCACTGCTAATCAGTGGCAAACGTCTAACTTGCTGAGACGCCTTGACAGCTTTGAGAACTATGTCACAAAAAAACCAACCATCTCTAAATATGTACAACCTTTGTTTTTTCTATATCTTTAATCCCATACCCCTGCCACAGAAAATATGAAACCTTTAGATGTTATTGAAATAAACATATTACATGTGAACTAATTGGGTTTTTATTATTTACATAGTCAGTTTTGTATGTTTCATGCTAAGACTCTACATTTTTTACAGCAAACATTTCACCAGTGTAATGTAGAAAAGTCCAGTTGCATTTTGAGACTGGTTAATGGTGTCTAATGCTTTGATTTAGTATATCGTTGGACATAAGCAGTCTAGTGTCCAAAGACTTATACTCTGCAAATTAATGTATTTCGTATGTAGTTGTATAAAGCATTAAGTGCCTCTTTTCAGTTACTACAAAGAGCTCCACAGAGGGATAGAACAAATATAGCAAGATTTTTTTTTTTTTTTAGTTTTATATAGCGCGAACTCGCCCCGTAGGTATCAGAGCGCTTTAAATGAGCATCAGTTGCGTTACAGACGGACACATTCATTTTGTTAGGCACGGGGAGATTACGTTTTTTGCCCACAATCACAGGATGTTGAGCGTCCCTGCCGAGACTTGAACCCCGTTCCCCAGCTTTGAGGTCGACTGCGCTAACCGTTAGGCCACATCCTCTCAATGTTGGACCTGGAGGTTAAAGTCCAGGCAGAAAGGTGAGAAACTTTGTCCAGAATAATTTGATTGCCACCCCTGTTCAGAGTTGAGTTCGGTTAAAGGCAAGGAAGGTTCACTAGTTCACTTTTCAAAAGTTTCCTGAACCTTATGTTGCTTCAGATATCCTATGAACAACTTGGAACTTTTTTTTTTTTTTTTTAGATCATTGTTCTTGGATTTCTTACGGTCAGTCATTATTACACTTACTGTCAAACCACTATCAGTCAATAGTAACATCTTTGGTGCCTGATTATTTCACATGCTATACAGTAAGTTAAGATTGCTGTACAAGAGCTTTTAATGAACTCAGAAACAGAAGAGCTTCATGTAACTAAACTTAACAGATGAGGCAGGGCCACGAAAAACAGTAGGAAGCTAGACTATCAAGGCACCTTCATTAATACATGTTGGGAGGTGGGATGAGAAAGGGGGCACCCCACTAAAATGCATACCATGACATTCTGCAGGGATGCAGGTCTGCTTAGCCTGAAGGCGCCTGTTCGTCGCCAGGAGCCAGAAATTCTGCCCGTTTGGCGGTAGCTACCGCTCCTAGGCTCATTTATACGTCCTCTCTAAGCCTGGGCGTAGTTCGCGAAGTAGCGCTACGCGAAGCTACGCAAAGAGCAGTTCGCACTACGCGAGCTACGCGTAGCACTACGCGAACTGCGTAGTGCACTGTTCGCAATGATTGCACAGTGCCGGATGCTTGTCCGCACTGTGCAATCATTGAAAACGGCATCTTGAACAGTGCGAGCTTTCTTACTGCCGCTCGAGTAGATTTTTACTCGAGCGGCAGCTTTCTCAACGCGGACTGGTAGTTTCTCATCGCGAGCGGTCGCGAGCATACGCGACCACTCGCAATGAGAAACCTGACCTCCCCGCGTTGAGAATCTCGCCGGGAGGTTTATTTTCCACGCTCGCGATCGGCAACTTGATGTTGCTGATCGCGAACGAGGAAAAAGTCTCGCCGGGATGTCATTTTGCTTGCTCGCGGTCGCCAACTTGACGTTGAGAACCGCGAGCAAGCAAAAAATGACCGCTACGCGTGTTTGCACTGTGCTACGTGCAATTCGCGTTGTGCGAAGTAGCGCAAACTTCGCAAACTACGCGAGCGTAGCATAGTGCTTTGCCCAGGGTTAGTCCTCTCAACTTCTACAGCTGAGACATGTCTTGGTACCATGCTCGCATGCTCCTATAACTGTTAATCCTGAAGGTCCTTTTACCTGTTTACATTGTCATTTTAACTGCTACGATAATATATCGGACACACAAGGTAACAATGCCAGCAGTGAAAGTCTGACAGGGGGGGGGGGGGTGACTTTCAGTCAAGTTAGTCTCCACTCTTCTAATCAGCTGCGCTCCTGGAAGGGTTTCCTGGCTAACGTATGCTCATTACCTAAACATTCCACTGAACTCTGGGATCTGGTCAGTTCTGAATCCTCAGATTTAGGCTTCCTAGCAGAGCCATGGCTTAAACCCACCTCCATGCCTGATATTGCTCTAGCCCTCCCGGAGAACTATCGGATTCTTAGGCTGGACAGAGCAGGGAAAGTGGGTGGCGGGGTCGCCATAATCTACAGAAAGGCACTGAAAGTTACAGTGATTGACTCCATTTTGGATAACACGATGGAAATGTGTATATTTAAAATTGAGTTGACACCCCAGGAAATTTTAAAGGGCTCTTATTTATCGCCCCCCTGGGCCACTAAAAGATTTCAATCTAAAATTAGTGGAGAAAATTGCCCCTCACACCATTACTTCCAAACACTTCCTGCTACTTGGAGATTTAAATATCCACAGTGAAGAGAAGGAGAATATAGAGGTGGCGAGTTTCTTAGCCGACATGTCAACTCTAGGCTTAGGTAAGATCAATTCTGGGCCCACACATTCAGCTGGCCACACTCTGGACATCATATTCGCTAACTCTTCCCTTATTGTTGCGGATCCTGCTTGCCCATTGATGTGGTCAGACCATTCTATGATTCCTTTTCGGATGAACAGCTGCCTTAGACACCAAATGACTGGACGCCCCTTGAACAGTCTTCAAAGGCGCTGGCATAAAGTCACGTACGATTCCTGTAGTAAAATATACGTTCCCCCGGTTTTTAATGAACATATGGACGCCACTATGAAACTTAGGGCTTATAATGATACCATGAGCGATGTGATAGACAAGTTGGCTCCTGTGACATACCAGCTTAGTAACTCTCGGAAAAAAAGTGAAGAGTGGTACACTGCTGACTTACGCAGTGAAAAATCTAGTTGCAAACGCCTGGAAAAATCCTGGCGTAAATTTCAGCTGGAAAGTGAAAGATTTAAATTTAAATTGGCGCTCACCGCCTACCATAAGAATTTAAAAAAGGTACGTAAAGATCACGTTATAACTAAACTTAATCAGGCAGGAAATTCATCAATTGGGGAGAGGAGTTGGCCTAACGGCTAGGGCGTTCGACCTCGGACCTGGGGAACTGGGTTCGAGTCTCGGTAAAGACGCTGAACATCCTGTGATTCTGGGCAAATCACTTAATCTCCCCGTGCCTAACAAAAATGAATGTGTGTCCTCATGTAACGTAACTGGTGCTATGTAAAGCGCTCTGATACCCGGTTGCGGGTCAAGTACGCGCTATATAAAACTCTGCAAAAAAAACAAAGGATCTCTATAAAGTTCTGAACTCCTTCACCAATCCCACTGCTTGCGCCCAGCAGATTACCCCCTCGCAGGAACTGTGTGATAGTTTAGCTGTGTACTTCGATGATAAAATCAACTCAATTTATAATCAATTTCCTCAAAACACTGATCTTGTGCTGCCTTCTAACCCGGGATCTGTACCGCTAGAAGGCTTAGGTGAAGGACTGAATCACCTTAATCCTATTCAGGTCTCGCAGGTGGAAGCCATGCTAAAAATGGCTAAATCCGGATCTCCTCTGGATGTAATGCCTGCCCACAAATATGCTCTCCTTGCCCCTCTCCTGGCCGCCCCTATTGCTGAGATCTTGAATACTTCTTTAAGTGAGGGTAGTTTGCCTCTTGACTGGAAGGCCGCCCAAGTACTACCTATTAAGAAGAAAGATCAGGTGCCGGCCCAAGTACTCTCCAATTACCGTCCCATCTCGCTCTTTCTGCTCTTGAGCAAAATGGCGGAGAGACATGTTAATACCCAATTAATAAACTACCTCGATGGCAATGGCATCCTTGATCCCTCGCAGTCTGGGTTCAGATCCAACTACTCCACAGAGACAACTCTCATCGGGGTCACTGATTATATCAAATTCGCCTTGGATGATAATAAAGCAGTGCTGTTGGTCCTGTTGGATCTGACACGGTCTCTCATCAGAAACTGATACTGCGACTGAGAGAGGCCGGTCTGCAGGGACAAGCTCTTGACTGGCTTGTAAGCTTCTTAAACCAACGCTCTCAGACCATCAACCTGGGCCCTTTTTGATCGCAAACCTTGAAGCTTACTAAGGGGGTGCCCCAGGGCTCCTGTTTGAGCCCGACTTTGTTTAACATCTATGTGGCCCCCCTTGCTAAAGTCATCCGGGAGTACGGCTTTACGCCGTTCTCCTATGCGGACGATACGCAACTACTCCTGTCATTTGATAAAGACACGGAGTTAGTTGATCAGCGCTTTGCTAAGGGCATGTTAGCCATATCAGAATGGATGACGGAACATTTCTTACAGCTAAATGCGACAAAAACAGAAATCTTGCTGTGTGGCACTGCACAAACCACCTGGTCCCCTGAGTGGTGGCCGACAGTGCTGGGCCCTGCTCCCTCTCCGAACCTCTGTGGCAAAAAACCTAGGGGTCCGACTGGATGCACAGCTATTTATGAAGGACCAAATCCTGGCCACCGTAGGGACCTGCTACCATACATTGAGTCTTCTGCGTAGAGTGTTCCTATGGCTTCCCCTTTCTGTTCGCACAACCTTAATTCAGGCTTTGATCATTGGTCGCCTGGACTATTGCAATGCTTTATTGGCAGCCGTGAACGAATCATTGCTTAGCAGATTGCAGATTGTCCAGAATGTGGCCGCACGCCTGGCCCTCAAGAAACCACCTTGCACCTCTCCTGGGCCATTGTTGAAACTTCTCCACTGGCTCCCTATTCACCAGAGAATAAAATGTAAGCTTTGTTGTCTCGCCCATAAAGCACTTTATGGTGCGAGCCCAAGCTATCTCGCAGAAAAGTTTAAAGTCTACTGCCCGAATGGTCGTCTTAGATCGGAAGGCAAGGGGCTGCTTGTGGTCCCTCGCTTTAGGAAAGTCTGATCAGGAGGCAAAACTGTTGCCTATCTGGCTCCAAAATACTGGAACACCTTGCCGGAGGACTTACGCAAATGCCCCAGTCTCATTCGCTGCAGGAAACTCCTGAAGACGGAATTATTCAAAGTCTAAGTTGTGGTAGCTCGTGCCTGTCTGACTCTCGCTCTTCGACAGCACGGAGATACCCCTTCGGGGGTGAGTCCTGCGCTTTATAAATTTGCTACATACATACATACATAGGGGATACAAATAAGATTCGCCAGTAGACCTGTATTGGAGACATGTTGGGTTAGTGAGGGTCTGGTAGCCTGGATGTCACGGCGGCAAGTGATTTTTGCAGTCACTGGGTAGGGCTGCTACCTAATCATCCCACTGATAGACTATTAAATGTTTTCTTTGTCCTCTTTTCTAGTCAGTGGGTAGCGCAGTAGTTTCTACTTCTGCCCAATGTAATGTTGCCATTCATCACCCTGCAATAAATGATGGAGTAGAAGCCACCTTGACATTGTAATGGCTTTATATGCAAGGAGCACGGCCAGATCTAAGAATCTGGTCTCAGTTCTGCGCGCTTTTGGATGTCTGAACAATTCCTAAATGAATCCCTCAACATTGCACATATCCTTCGGACCAGTCATATAGGCTGGTGCTTCCATAACTCCCTGCCAGTATCCAGCGATTCTTGGGCACTCCCACGCCATGTGTATGAACCCTGGCCATTCTTGAGGCATCCCATGGTATATATTGTCGATATGACTGGACGTCAGGTAAGCCCTATCAAAACGTTGAATTGACATTTAAATTTGGGGTTGCAGGACACTTTATGAGGGTATAATGTGCTGGTTCCCATTCACCTCCATTAAATTCCCTTCCTATTTTGATCCCCTGCTTATGGCAAAGGGAAGTCAATGACACTGAATGAAGTGTGTTCCAGAACTAATCAGATTCCTACCCTCTCCCATTGTGCAAAGTGTTTGCATTAATGGATGTGTTTGAGGTTGAATGTCTCTAATTGTCTCTACACATCCCGTATTAACCCTTACTAACCTACCTGGGACGTCCCCAACCCTACCGTTTCTGTTGGAGAATTTTAGCTTTACCAGTTCAACCCTGCATCTCACAGAGCACCATGTGAGAATCACCCAATAACGAATCTAGCTCTTTAAAAAGTTTTGTGGGAAGTAGCAGTAGAAGGTCAGCAACGTTATATAGAAGGCAGGGTAACATCACCATTTTAGATACCAATTCTTTCCATCACTGACGGGTGGAGCTTTCCAGAATGAAATGTGATCTCGGAGCCTCAGGGCTCTACCAAAGTTGCCATCTAGTAAATAATTTTCTAAATGATACATTTTAGCTTCTAAGTAGTGGAAGGACAGTTGTTCTCACTTTGCTTAACCCTAACCAAGGTCCACCCTTTATGTTAGGCCTGTTGGGAAACAAACAGGATTTTGCCCTATTGACCCATAACCCAGATACTTCCATAAAGTCTTTCATAGATTGGGTGACCAACACCATGTCTCCTCTGACGTCCTTTATGAAAAGGAGTAACATCTGTGACGATGTCAGTTAATGAATGGAATGCCCTGTTCAAGCCACCCCCGTCACACTCTAGTCGCGAAGGGCTCCATAGCCAGAGCAAACACTATGGGGAAAGGGTCACCCCTACACCCTGCCCTTACCAACCCTGTATGATGGGAGAATGTGCTCACCCGTGCATACTGAGTCGCATATCAATCAATCAATCAGGGAATTGTAAGCGCGCTACTCACCCGTGAGGGTCTCAAGGCGCTGAGGGGGGGGTCCGCAGATCTGTTTAGCCGAAGAGCCAGGTCTTGAGGGTCTTCCTGAAGGTGTTCAGGGAAGGGGCACGTCTGATGTCTGCTGGTAGCTCGTTCCAGGTCTTGGCTGCAATGTGAGAGAAGGATCTTCCGCCTGCTCTGGCTCTGTGGATGCGCGGGGTTTCGGCCAGTGCGAGGTTGGAAGATCGGAGGTTTCTTTTGGGTACGTGGAAGTTGATTCTGTCGTTGAGGTATTTGGGTCCGTTGTTGTGTAGGCATTTGTAGGCGTGAGTGAGGATTTTGAAAGTGACTCTTTTCTCCACGGGGAGCCAGTGGAGACTTCGTAGGTGTTGGCTGATGTGTTTGTGTCGGGGGATGCCGAGGACGAGTCTGGCGGCGGTGTTCTGTACTGTCTGGAGTTTGCGGAGTAGGGACTTGTTGATGCCGGCGTATAGTGCGTTTCCATAGTCCAGTCTGCTGGTGATGAGTGCGTGGGTGACTGTCTTCCTTGACTCAGGGGGGATCCACTTGAAGGTCTTGCGGAGGATGCGGAGGGTGTTGAAGCAGCTGGAGGTGACGGCGTTGACCTGTCGGTTCATGGAGAGTGATGAGTCGAGTACGATGCCGAGGTTCTTGGCGTGGTCTGAGGGGGTAGGTGGGCTTCTGAGGGCGGTCGGCCACCAGGTGCTGTCCCATGCAGAAGGGTTGGTACCGAGGACGAGGACTTCTGTCTTCTCGGCGTTGAGCTTCAGGCAGCTGTTGGTCATCCAGACTGCGACGTCTTGCATTCCTTTCTGGAAGTTGAGTTTGGCAGTGGTGGGGTCTTTGGTGAGGGAGAGGATGAGCTGGGTGTCGTCGGTGTAGGATACGATGTTGAGGCCGTGTTGTCAGACGATGGCTGCGAGGGGGGCCATGTAAATGTTGAAGAGGGTGGGGCTCAGTGATGAACCCTGTGGGACTCCGCAGGTGATTTTCGTGGGGTCGGAGAGGAAGGGTGGGAGTCTGATCCTTTGGCTTCTTCCGGTGAGGAATGATCGGATCCAGTCCAGGGCTGTTCCTTGTATGCCTGCGTCGTGTAGTCTGATGACTAGTGTGCGATGGGAGACGGTGTCGAAGGCCGCTGATAGGTCGAGTAGGATGAGGGCTGCGGAGTGGCCTTGGTCCAGGAGGGTGCGGATGTCGTCTGTGGCGGCGAGTAGGGCGGTCTCTGTGCTGTGGTTGCTTCGGAATCCGGATTGGGACCGGTCGAGGACGGCGTTCTCTTCAATGAATCGTGTCAGTTTGCTGTTGACTGTTTTCTCTGCAACTTTGGCTGCGAAGGGGAGGAGCGAGATGGGCCGATAGTTCTTGAGGTCGGTGGGGTCAGCTGTGGGCTTCTTGAGCAGGGGTCTGACTTCTGCGCGCTTCCAGTCATCTGGGAAGGTGCCTGTTTTGAAGTTGGTGTTATTGGTGCGTTGTAGTTCGGGTGCGATGGCGGCCACGCCTCTGTGGTAGATGTGGAGGGGGCAGGGGTCGGTGGGGGCCCCCGAGTGGATGCTTTTCATGGTCGAGGCGGTGTCTTCGGCCGTGATCGGTGTCCAGTTGGAGATGGTGGGCTGGCTGGTGTTTCTGGGGGGCGGGGGCCGTCTGTGGCGCCTGGTGGATGGTCGATGAAGTTGTCGTAGAGGTTTTTGATCTTGAGGTGGAAATAGGTTCCAAGCTTGTCGCAGAGGTCTTGGGATGGGGTGATGTCTGCGGCTTCGCTGCGTGGGTTGGTGAATTCTTGAATGACACTGAAAAGTTCCTTGGAGTTGGTGGAGTTGGCCAGGATACAATGCTTTTATCCAATGATTTTCCCGCAGATACCGGATTTCTTTAGCGCAGCAAACATATACAGCCAGGTTAGGGAGCCGAAAGACTTCTCTAGACCAAGGGCTAAAGAGGACCGAGTGGGGTCCCTGGAGGGGAACAGCATTTTACAATTATGGACGCGCTCGGCCAGGGCCGGCGCTAAATCGGATTGACCGGGACGGCGCCCTAGGCGGAAAGAAAATTTGTTGTTTGTTATGGGTGCGGGGAGGGGGTGTGTGTCCTTGCGGTGTGATAGCAGGAGGTGTGAGGAAGATGGGAGGAGGGCAAGGGGTCGATGGGGTGCTAACAATTATGTACATTAAGGGCTGATTACAAAGTCTTGAACCAAACCCGATTGAGAAGAGGTGGGCAGACGACCTGCTGTAGGCATAACATTAAGTCAGGCGGCTCCATGCTGCGCCCCTCGGAATGTTGGCACCCTGGGCCTGGGCCCAGCTGTCCCATAGCCAAGGCCGGCATTGACTTCGGCCTGGCATAAATCAGTTTTGATCTGTATGGACTAGTTTAGGGAGCCCCAGTAATAGTCTGTCGGCTGGTATCTAACTCAGGATTTATAGTCCATATTGAGCACAGACAAGGGCCATGAGATGATGATATCTCAGGGATTCTCATCCAGGCTTCACAGTGACACAGTCAAGGCTTTCTCAGAGGTGTACATGCACTGCACACTCCACACAAAGCGCACTACTCTTGACCTCTAGGGTTTCAACAATAGCAAACAAATCTATCCAGGCTAAATATAATTAAACAAGTATATATGATTCTTTGTTCACACTTATAATTTACTCTTTACATTTCTTTTAGTATGGAAGCATAACAAACCATGTACTGATCCTTCTCGCTCAAAAGAGCTTACACATTAACAATATTACATCTCAAACAATGTTACACCACATTGCTTAGATCAATGTCCATATTTCAGCTGTGTAATAGCTTCTTTTCCCAATGCAGTTCAGGTTTTTTATAACCCTTCGTCAGGGGTACTAAAAACGAACATCAGATCTGTAGTATCGATAACCAATTACTCAATGCAAGCTTAACCGTGAAAGTGAGCAACGGGAAACCGGCAGCTACTGTGTCTTTATTTACTCTGCCATCCGTGCTGAAGTCACAGTCTTTTTCGGCTTTCTCCCGGCATGCAGTGATCACTGCATGCCGGGAGAAAGCTGAAGGCGTACACCGAGAGAGTCTTGTACCGAAAATCCCAAGAAAAAACTGTGAATTCAGCACAGATGGCAGAGTAAATAAAGAAAGACACAGTAGCTGCCGGTTTTACATTGCTCACTTTTCACGGTTAAGCTTGCACTAAGTAATCGATTCTCGATACTACAGATCTGGTTTTCGTTTTTAGTTTTATAAATGTGAACAAAGAATCATATATAGTTGTTTAATTATATTTACCTTGGTTAAATTTGTTTACTATTGTTCAGGCCTGGGCGTAGTTCGCAGAGTTTTGCTACGCGGAACTCTGCGAAGTGACAAAAAAAAATCTGCAGAGTTCTGCAAGTGGCAGAGTGCAGTGCGAACTGCAGTTCGCGCTGGTCTTCCTGCCGCTCGGGTAGAAATTCTACCCGAGTGGCAGCTCGCGAACTTACCGATCGCAAGCGCGAGCAGGGAAAAAACTCTGCTGCACAACGCGGAGTGGAGTTTTCTGCACTCCGCGAGCTCCGTGGAGAGCGGAGTGCAGAAAACTCTGCAAACGGAGTGGAGTTCACCGCCCAGGCCTACTATTGTTGGAGCCCTAGAGGTCAAGAGTAGTGCGCTTTGTGTGGAGTGTGCAGTGCATGTACACCTCTGAGGTTACTTATCACATAGACACGAGCAGGTCCTGTTACAAGGCAGCACACATTTGAATAATAGAACAGGAAGAGCTCAGAAGTATTGAGTACACTTGAGTGCAGGCTAAACTCAGTGCATTTCAGACAGACAAGGCTTTGCCAGAGGTGTGTATGTGTGGGTTTTTGGGCGGTAGGGGAGCGTAACCAGGCTCAAAGTCAGCCACATGGAGAGAAGCTACTTTCAAGACAAGCTGGTCTGCTTATGTATTGTAGAATTCAAGGTGGGTGGAGTCCATCTGAGCCCAGTATCTCCCCAGTTAAAAGCCCCAGCAAGGCCCCTAAAGAAGCTGCAACTAGTTAACTGGAGTCCACCCAGGGCTTTAAGTGGGCCGGGGCCTGCCCATGCTTAGCACCGGCAGTTCTAAAAAGCAGGTGCTGAGATGGGATCCTATTGGGCTCTCCATTTCTGCCCTCACCCTCACAGTGGAAAAAAAACTAAGCTCTACCACCCTTCACTGCCTTTGAGGTAACTTCAAAGAGACTCTTTATAGTTCTTTCACAGTCTCATCATTTCAGAACTGAAGCATTTTCATATTATAATATTATATACAAGGAAGCCATAGTTGTTGCTTATTTATCATTTGCAACTAACAACCATTGGCAAATCCAAAAGTCCTGGCTTGTTGTAGGTGTAATGTTACTGCTGTATTATATATCTAGATGCAATGATAGAAGTGGCAAATTGCCAGTCGGGCGGCGCACAATGCCGAGCACAGATTTTTAGTTTAGGTGTTTTTAAGCCACGCCCTTACTGACATTGGCCACGCCCCTTTGAGACACCCCCCAGTTTTTTCATTCTACTTAAAGCCCCGAGTCCACCTATACAACATTTTTTTAAATGCATTCAATCGTTAGAACACTATGAGGCATATGTATGAAGAATTGCATTTGCGATACTCAAATAGCGAATTTTAGCGATTCTCTATTTGAGAATTGCAAAATGTATGTAGGATTTGCACAAAAAAATGCGAATCCTACATATTCCTTAATAGCGATTCGCTATTAAGGAATACCTTCCCATTCATTCCTATGGGCCTAGAGGCCCATAGGAATGAATGG
This sequence comes from Calotriton arnoldi, assembly GCA_963921515.1. Lineage (NCBI taxonomy): Eukaryota > Metazoa > Chordata > Amphibia > Caudata > Salamandridae > Calotriton > Calotriton arnoldi. Next base: position 897,413 of record CAWUFW010007092.1, on the reverse strand, counting down.
GAAGACATTCGCAATTTGCGAGTACCCATTAGGTACTCGCAAATTGCGCATGCAATTTCAAGGGTGCAAGCGTGTCAAAATGACACCCTGTTGCACCCCTGAAATAAGCATGTGTGCACATGTGGCGCACATACATGCCATGTGCACCACATGGCACTTTTAAAATGCAAAAAAATGCATTTTTCAAAGAAATCGCAAATTACCACCACTTGAAGTTGGTGGTAATTCGCGATTTCTTAAGCCAGAAATCGCACAACTTGGGTGCTTCCTGCATTGCATTTAAGGAATCGCAATGTGCGATTCCTTAATGCATTCGCAAAATAGGGAATCGCAAATTTTGCGATTCACTATTTTGCGAGGGCCTTTTGGGATGATACATCCCAAAGGCTTTTTCCCGTTCGCAAACGGGCCGATTCTGAGAATCGGCCCGTTTGCAAACAGGAAAAAGGCTTCATACATATGGCCCAAAGTCTCTCTTGCTGCCTTACAATTGCGAGGGCACAGTGAGGCGCCATATACAGTCTTCTTGCGCCACCTGCTGGATACTAGTTATATTAGCAGAGGCCTAAGAATCAGATGATGAATTTATCGTGTCGCCGGATTAAATTGAGAGCAAAGACAACTGAAGCCGGCTAAGATTGCAGATATCAAATGGGCCATTACCCACGGCGCAGTGCTCGAAGGGGAAACATAGGAGTGCAGGTATTCTGTAACAGAGTACCTGCTTGGTTTGGAGAAGGGCTGGTACTCTCCAATTAAGTATTACGTTTTTTTTGAGAAGTGCAGGTACTCCCTCTCAAAATTAAAAAGTGCCAGTACTCAGTACCGGTCCCCGGCCCGTTTAAAGCGCTGTCAGCCTGTCACAAAGTCTCACGTACGCCCTACCAGGCAGACAAGCTTATGGACTGACTGCAAACTCGTTACGTTTTTGGAACATTACTAGTAACATTCAGTGGACCAAGGTAGTATTAACCAACTCCGATGCAAGGATTTTGGAGTCCCATGTAAAAATATATTTTGCCGTTTAGGGGCTCCAATTCTCGAAGCCATTTGTTGCTATCTTTTTTTGTGGCAGTGGCCTGCGTTTGCCTGATGCTAACACCACATCGAGAGTTTCATTAATTTCGCAACCTCTTTTTTTAACAGCTTTGACTGCTGGGGTCGACTTTGTTTCGAAATATCTATTTATGTTTTTGTTTACAACTCGACTTACCACGTGGACCAAACCACTGACCTGAACTTGACCAAACATAGAAAATACAAAAGGAATTGCTTTCAAAAAGTTGTGTGTACGCCCCGTAGAAGCACCCGGCACAATCTTCGGAGGCTTTATGGCGTACTCCACATGACTAGTAATACTGAGGCTCAGCAGACCGCGTTGATGGCGCTGGACGCGTCAATGGCCTTCAATAGCATCGAGTGGCCCTACCTGTTCGCGGTGCTTCACGGGCTGGGCTTTGGCCCCAATTTTTGTGGTTGGGTGTGACTACTATATGAGGCGCCCACGGCCAGGGTGGGTGTAAACGGGGCGATATCTAGATCCTTTCAACTACACAGGGGCACCAGGCAGGGGTGCCCCTTGTCCCCGCTCCTGTTTGCCCTTGCACTGGAACCGTTGGCTTTCTGGGTCCGGAGGGACCCAATGATATGGGGCATAGCTGCACCGGGGGGATGGGAAGAGCGAATTTCGCTCTATGCTGACGATATCGTTTTGTACCTTGCACGGCCGTACCACTCGATGGCACGCGTACTGCACATCTTTGAGCTATTTGGTAGCTACTCGGGTTACACTACTAATTGGTCCAAGTCAGTGATCTTTCCACTGTCGGGTCGCCCCCCCCAGGGTTCCAATGCGGTGTGCGGCCCCAGTGGTGCTAGAAGGTTTTAAATACCTGGGTATTTATGTTACACAGGACCAGAAGGCGATCCTAGACAGGAATCTTGGTCCCCAGATGAGATGCCTTGGCGCTGATGTCAGCCACTGGCGTACCCTTCCGCTTTCACTTATGGGCAGGGCGGCCCTGTACAAAATGATGACATTACCGCGCCTCTTATATATACTCCAGAACACCCCATATCAGGTCCCTCCGACGGTCTTCAAGAAGATAGCGCAGGAAGCTAGAACGCTGTTGTGGCAGGGGGGATCGCCAAGAATAGCGTTGCATAAATTGCAGAAGGGTGTCTACAACGGTGGCCTGGCAGTCCCTGATATTAGGCTCTACTACTGGGCGTCGCAGCTGCAGGTCATTAATGATTGGGTGTACACGGATATGGAGGAGCCGGCCTACAGAGCAGATAGAGCTGTCATGCCGGGAAGAAATTGTGAGCCCCTCCTTTATTCCTGAAAGTCCAGACCGGAGTGGCCAGAGCACCCCAAAGTGGTGATACAGTGCTGGAGGGAGGCCAATAAGCTACTAGGTTGGGCGGGGACGCTGACTGGTAGAACTCCACTGTGGGTGGGGGACCCCCTACGTGAAGTAGCAGCCCTTACAGGTTTCAAAGGGTGGAAATTGATAGGCATCGAGTGCCTGGGGGATGTCTGGAAAGGTGACTCTCCCCTCACCTTTGAGGTCCTCAAGCGCGAATTCAACCTAAACCAGACTCAGAGCTATCAATACCTGAGGCTCGTACACGCGCTGCGCACCCACATTCGCAGTGGCACTTCTGTCCCAGAATACTCGCCATTGGAGGACAGAGTGCTACTAGACCCAATTGTTGATAAACCAACATCCACGATCTATCGCAAGTTGATAAATAATGTACCAGACCCCCTGATGACACTCCGAGACTCATGGGTTAAAGATTCGGGGCCGATCGACGATGAGGAGTGGCAGGAGGCAATCCAGAGCCCCAGAGAAATCGCGATCCGCTCCCGATTTAGATTGGTACAACTTAAGATACTACACCGAACCTACTACCCGCGCACTCGCCTTCACACATGGGGCAGGATCCCTACAGCGACGTGTGTCAGGGGATGTCAGGGGGAGGGAACTTTCCTACATATTTTATGGGAATGTCCAGAGATTGCGCAGTACTGGCGCGAGGTCACAGATACTATGACCAGGGTAATGGGAGTGACAGTTCCCCTGGATGCAAAGTGGCTACTATTAATGATTAAGAGTGACTCTGACTGGTCCAGGTATGAGGGACTATTGCTGGCTCTTGCAGCAGGGATTGCGAAGCGGAACATTGCCAGAAAGTGGGGGGCGCCTTTACCTCCGACGCTGGAGGAGTGGAGACGAGACCTCGATTGCTGCCAGCGCGCTGAAGAAACGGTCTACAAAAGTAGGGGGTGCACTAAGAAATGGGAAAGAATATGGGCGCCCTGGCGAAAATACAGAGGGATGAACTTGAGAAGCTGACTCGCACAGAGGGTTTTCCATACCACATATCCTCAAGTGAATGTATTATTCTTGAAATATTGTGTCCCCCTAATCGTGTAACTTTGACTATGCACACTGTACTTGAATTTTTCTTGAGCTATGTTAATAAAAAGAATTTATAAAAAAAAAAAAAAAATTGTGTGTACAAATGGCAAAAATTAGGAGTCACATGAAACCTGTATATTTCATGCATAAGTAAACCACAACAAAGCATACAGTGAAGACAGGAGACAACAGTGTTCATTTATCTGCGTGCTTTGGAAAGCGGTGTATGCGTGGCACCACAAGACACTAGAGAGACAGTAGGAGAAACAAGCTGCCATGGTGCGTTACACACAGTCTCGGGGACATTTAATCACAGTGGTGCTAACTTTGACTAAACTCTCGAATAAATCAATTGGGAAGTTTGCTGTATATTAAGGACCCTTCTGTAAACATTAAAAATAATCATGCCAAAGAAGATGGCTCCGCCCCTTAGAAAGCATTTTCCCGTCACATCAATCTCTCGAACGTGTAAAGAATTAACCTGCCTAGGGATTCGTTTCAATCGTAGCTTGGCTTAAAAGCTGCTAGTTTTAAAATACACTGCCACGGCAATGGTGAGATGTAAGGAGGACTGTCCACCAGCTGGTCAGTCTCACCTGGTTAGTGTACAGTCAAAAGGCTATGGGCCAGGTTTAGATCTTGGCAGATGGGCTACTTCGTCACAACTGTAAGTGATACCCGCTCCTCCGAAATATAAATCCCATAGGCTATAATGGGATGTATATTTCGGCGGATGGTATATCCATCCCCGTTGTGATGGAGTAACCCGTCCGCCGAGATCTAAATCAGGCCCTTAGTCTTCTGCTCTCTCTGGCTCTGAACTCTGGGGCTGCTCCGACACTAAAGAGCTACAAATAATCGAAAACAGTGTCCTAAAACCACTCCGGCTGGGGCCCGGCACTGTTCTGGTAGCTTAGTACTTGGAACCGAGCATCAAACTACTTTCTGTCAGGATAGCCCTCTGTACGATCTTGTACTGGGCCCGGCACTGCTTTGGCAGTTTAGCTCCTGGAGCTGAGCAAACAACTTCTCTCTGGCAGGATAGCCCTCTGTACGATCTTGTACTGGGCCCAGCACTGTTCTGGTAGCTTAGTATCTGGAGCTTAGCATCAAACCTCTCTGCAGGATAGCCCTCTGTACGATCTTGTACTGGGTCCGGCACTGCTCTTGTAGCTTAGTACCCGGAGCTGGGCATCAAACTACTTTCTGGCAGGATAGCCCTCTGTACGATCTTGTACTGGGCCCGGCACTGCTCTGGTAGCTTAGCACCTGGAGCAGAGCATCAAACGTCTATATGGCAGCATAGTCCGCTGTATGATCTTGTACTGGGCCCGGCACTGCTCTGGTAGCTTAGTGCCTGAAGCTGAGCATCAAACTTTTCTCTGGCAGGATAGCCCTCTGTACGATCTTGTACTGGGCCTGGTACTGCTCTGGTAGCTTAGTAGCTGGAGCAGAGCATCAAACTTCTCTCTGGCAGGATAGCCCTCTGTACGAACTTGTACTGGGCCCGGCACTGCTGTGGTAGCTTAGTGCCTGAAGCTGAACATCAAACTTCTCTTTGGCAGGATAGCCCTCTTTACGATCTTGTACTGGGCCTGGCGCTGCTCTGGTAGCTTAGTACCCGGAGCTGGGCATCAAACTACTTTCTGGCAGGATAGCCCTCTGTACGATCTTGTACTGGGCCCGGCACTGCTCTGGTAGCTTAGTACCTGGAGCTGGACATCAAACTTCTCTCTGGCAGGATAGCCCTCTGTACGATCTTGTACTGGGCCTGGCACTGCTCTGGTAGCTTAGTACCTGGATCTGTTCATCAAACCTCTCTCTGGCAGGATAGCCCTCTGTACGATCTTGTACTGGGCCCAGCATTGCTCTAGTAGGTTAGTACCTGGATCTGTACATCAAACTTCTCTCTGGCAGGATAGCCCTCTGTACGATCTTGTACTGGGCCCAGCATTGCTCTAGTAGGTTAGTACCTGGAGCTGAGCATCAAACTTCTCTCTGGCAGGATAGCCCTCTGTACGATCTTGTACTGGGCCCGGCACTGCTCTGGTAGCTTAGCACCTAGAGCAGAGCATCAAACTTCTCTCTGGCAAGATAGCCCTCTGTACGATCTTGTACTGGGCCCAGCACTGCCCTGGTAGCTTAGTACTTAGAGCAGAGCATCAAACTTCTATATGGCAGCATAGCCCTCTGTACGATCTTGTACTGGGCCCGGCACTGTTCTGGTAGCTTAGCACCTAGAGCAGAGCATCAAACTTCTCTCTGGCAGGATAGCCCTCTGTACGATCTTGTACTGGGCCCAGCATTGCTCTAATAGCTTTGCACCTGGAGCTGGGCATCAAACTTCTTTCTGGCAGGATAGCCCTCTGTACGATCTTGTACTGGGCCCGGCACTGCTCTGGTAGCTTAGCACCTAGAGCTTAGCATCAAACCTCTCTCTGGCAGGATAGCCCTCTGTACGATCTTGTACTGGGCCCGGCACTGCTCTGGTAGCTTAGCACCTGGAGCTGAGCATCAAACCTCTCTCTGGCAGGATAGCCCTCTGTACGATCTTGTACTGGGCCCGGCACTGCTCTGGTAGCTTAGCACCTTGAGCTGGGCATCAAACTTCTTTCTCGCAGGACAGCCCTCTGTACGATCTTGTACTGGGCCCGGCACTGCTCTGGTAGCTTAGCACCTGGAGCTTAGCATCAAAGCTCTCTCTGGTAGGATAGCCCTCTGTACGATCTTGTACTGGGCCCGGCACTGCTCTGGTAGCTTAGTACCTAGAGCACAGCATCAAACTTCTATATGGCAGCATAGCCCTCTGTACGATCTTGTACTGGGCCCGGCACTGCTCTGGTAGCTTAGCACCTGGAGCTGAGCATCAAACCTCTCTCTGGCAGGATAGCCCTCTGTACGATCTTGTACTGGGCCCAGCATTGCTCTAGTAGGTTAGTACCCGGAGCTGGGCATCAAACTTCTTTCTGGCAGGATAGCCCTCTGTACGATCTTGTACTGGGCCCGGCACTGCTCTGGTAGCTTAGCACCTAGAGCTTAGCATCAAACCTCTCTCTGGCAGGATAGCCCTCTGTACGATCTTGTACTGGGCCCGGCACTGCTCTGGTAGCTTAGCACCTGGAGCTGAGCATCAAACCTCTCTCTGGCAGGATAGCCCTCTGTACGATCTTGTACTGGGCCCGGCACTGCTCTGGTAGCTTAGTACTTGGAACCGAGCATCAAACTACTTTCTGTCAGGATAGCCCTCTGTACGATCTTGTACTGGGCCCGGCACTGCTTTGGCAGTTTAGCTCCTGGAGCTGAGCAAACAACTTCTCTCTGGCAGGATAGCCCTCTGTACGATCTTGTACTGGGCCCAGCACTGTTCTGGTAGCTTAGTATCTGGAGCTTAGCATCAAACCTCTCTGCAGGATAGCCCTCTGTACGATCTTGTACTGGGTCCGGCACTGCTCTTGTAGCTTAGTACCCGGAGCTGGGCATCAAACTACTTTCTGGCAGGATAGCCCTCTGTACGATCTTGTACTGGGCCCGGCACTGCTCTGGTAGCTTAGCACCTGGAGCAGAGCATCAAACGTCTATATGGCAGCATAGTCCGCTGTATGATCTTGTACTGGGCCCGGCACTGCTCTGGTAGCTTAGTGCCTGAAGCTGAGCATCAAACTTCTCTCTGGCAGGATAGCCCTCTGTACGATCTTGTACTGGGCCTGGTACTGCTCTGGTAGCTTAGTAGCTGGAGCAGAGCATCAAACTTCTCTCTGGCAGGATAGCCCTCTGTACGAACTTGTACTGGGCCCGGCACTGCTGTGGTAGCTTAGTGCCTGAAGCTGAACATCAAACTTCTCTTTGGCAGGATAGCCCTCTTTACGATCTTGTACTGGGCCTGGCGCTGCTCTGGTAGCTTAGTACCCGGAGCTGGGCATCAAACTACTTTCTGGCAGGATAGCCCTCTGTACGATCTTGTACTGGGCCCGGCACTGCTCTGGTAGCTTAGTACCTGGAGCTGGACATCAAACTTCTCTCTGGCAGGATAGCCCTCTGTACGATCTTGTACTGGGCCTGGCACTGCTCTGGTAGCTTAGTACCTGGATCTGTTCATCAAACCTCTCTCTGGCAGGATAGCCCTCTGTACGATCTTGTACTGGGCCCAGCATTGCTCTAGTAGGTTAGTACTTAGAGCAGAGCATCAAACTTCTATATGGCAGCATAGCCCTCTGTACGATCTTGTACTGGGCCCGGCACTGTTCTGGTAGCTTAGCACCTAGAGCAGAGCATCAAACTTCTCTCTGGCAGGATAGCCCTCTGTACGATCTTGTACTGGGCCCAGCATTGCTCTAATAGCTTTGCACCTGGAGCTGGGCATCAAACTTCTTTCTGGCAGGATAGCCCTCTGTACGATCTTGTACTGGGCCCGGCACTGCTCTGGTAGCTTAGCACCTAGAGCTTAGCATCAAACCTCTCTCTGGCAGGATAGCCCTCTGTACGATCTTGTACTGGGCCCGGCACTGCTCTGGTAGCTTAGCACCTGGAGCTGAGCATCAAACCTCTCTCTGGCAGGATAGCCCTCTGTACGATCTTGTACTGGGCCCGGCACTGCTCTGGTAGCTTAGCACCTTGAGCTGGGCATCAAACTTCTTTCTCGCAGGACAGCCCTCTGTACGATCTTGTACTGGGCCCGGCACTGCTCTGGTAGCTTAGCACCTGGAGCTTAGCATCAAAGCTCTCTCTGGTAGGATAGCCCTCTGTACGATCTTGTACTGGGCCCGGCACTGCTCTGGTAGCTTAGTACCTAGAGCACAGCATCAAACTTCTATATGGCAGCATAGCCCTCTGTACGATCTTGTACTGGGCCCGGCACTGCTCTGGTAGCTTAGCACCTGGAGCTGAGCATCAAACCTCTCTCTGGCAGGATAGCCCTCTGTACGGTCTTGTACTGGGCCCAGCATTGCTCTAGTAGGTTAGTACCCGGAGCTGGGCATCAAACTTCTTTCTGGCAGGATAGCCCTCTGTACGATCTTGTACTGGGCCCGGCACTGCTCTGGTAGCTTAGCACCTAGAGCTTAGCATCAAACCTCTCTCTGGCAGGATAGCAGCACCTTGAGCTGGCCATCAAACTTCTTTCTGGCTGGACAGCCCTCTGTACGATCTTGTACTGGGTCCGGCACTGCTCTGGTAGCTTAGCACCTGGAGCTTAGCATCAAACCTCTCTCTGGCAGGATAGCCCTCTGTACGATCTTGTACTGGGCCCGGCACTGTTCTGGTAGCTTAGTACCTAGAGCAGCGCATCAAACTTCTATATGGCAGCATAGCCCTGTGTACGATCTTGTATTGGGCCCGGAGCAGAGCATCAAACCTCTCTCTGGCAGGATAGCCCTCTGTACGATCATGTAATGGGCCCGGCACTGCTCTGGTAGTTTAGCACCTGGAGCAGAGCATCAAACCTCTCTCTGGCAGGATAGCCCTCTGTACGATCTTGTACTGGGCCCGGCACTGCTGTGGTATCTTAGCACCTAGAGCAGAGCATCAAACTTCTCTCTGGCAGGATAGCCCTCTGTACGATCTTGTACTGGGCCCGGCACTGCTCTGGTAGCTTAGCACCTAGAGCAGAGTATCAAACTTTTCTCTGGCAGGATAGCCCTCTGTACGATCTTGTACTGGGCCCAGCATTGCTCTAGTAGGTTGGTACCTGGAGCTGAGCATCAAACTTCTCTCTGGCAGGATAGCCCTCTGTACGATCTTGTACTGGACCCGGCACTGCTCTGGTAGCTTAGTACCTAGAGCAGAGTATCAAACTTCTCTCTGGCAGGATAGCCCTCTGTACGATCTTGTACTGGGCCCGGCACTGCTCTGGTAGCTTAGCACCTGGAGCAGAGCATCAAACTTCTCTCTGGCAGGATAGCCCTCTGTACGATCTTGTACTGGGCCCAGCATTGCTCTAGTAGGTTGGTACCTGGAGCTGAGCATCAAACTTCTCTCTGGCAGGATAGCCCTCTGTACGATCTTGTACTGGACCCGGCACTGCTCTGGTAGCTTAGTACCTAGAGCAGAGTATCAAACTTCTCTCTGGCAGGATAACCCTCTGTACGATCTTGTACTGGGCCCAGCATTGCTCTAGTAGGTTGGTACCTGGAGCTGAGCATCAAACTTCTCTCTGGCAGGATAGCCCTCTGTACGATCTTGTACTGGGCCCGGCACTGCTCTGGCAGCTTAGCACCTGGAGCTGAGCATCAAACCTCTCTCTGGCAGGATAGCCCTCTGTACGATCTTGTACTGGGCCCAGCACTGCTCTGGCAGCTTAGCACCTGGAGCTGAGCATCAAACCTCTCTCTGGCAGGATAGCCCTCTGTACGATCTTGTACTGGGCCCAGCACTGCTCTGGCAGCTTAGCACCTGGAGCTGAGCATCAAACCTCTCTCTGGCAGGATAGCTCTCTGAATGATTTAGTACCGGGCCCAGCATTGCTTTAATAGCTTAGTACCTGGAGCTAGACATCATACCCATCTCTGAATTTCACCACCTATGGAATTAGCCTGCTTTAATTAGGTACATCTGATACAATTAAGAAATAATTTTGGGCTCATAAGTTCAGAAACATAGAAGGGCCAAGCCCATCTCACTAACACTGAACTATCTCATACTTAAAGAAACGAACGGCCGTTAGTCTTATCTAGAGTGCTCTACACCTGAAGCACTCCGCACTCCGACTAGGTACTCTATCCACCAGAGCCTATAAAAGAAAGAGAGATAGGACACAATCTAAAAAGCACATCTGTAATTGGAGCTTCGGGAACAGAGACCGTCTTCTATTTTATGCTCTTTCACACCAAGTCGACAGATTCGTGCAAAAATGGCAGTCGTTTTTTGTTTTTTAAACTCGAATTTGTTTTTTATTGCTTGATTAACAAAGATCAGTGCAATAAAAACATTAAAATCATGAATAAAAGACACAATTTCCTGTTTCTTCGAACAATGTACACCTGTACAAAAGGAAAGTTTCTATGGTTACATGACGTACCAGAACATTGATACCAAAGATGAACATCTTTTATCACGGTCACACTGTAGTCATAAACTAATAACTTATTATGGTTACATTCCCAAGAATGTGCAACTTAAAATATAAACATTATGTAACATTGTGCAAATATACTATAAAGTGGCTAGGTACAAGAGCTGTAAACATTATGAACCATTGTGCAAATGAGCAATAAAGTGTCTCTATAAGATTTAAGGCCCGTTGTCTAAAATGACCTGAGAGCCAAGGTTTAAACAGTGTGTGCTGTTGTGCAAATAGGCAAACAGTGCTTCAGTGTTTTCATATATTCTTTAAAACCTGATTACAACTTTCATTTCTAATCCTTTAAAACGACCCTTAGGTTGCAGACACCAGCAATTTTCCAGCATTTGCTAAAAATGCTATCGTTTGACACCAATGGAATCGACTTGCCCAATAGGCATAGAAAAAGAGCCTGACAGGCTGATCTTACGCCAGCCTTAAGGAATAAAGGTTTTAAGCGTGCCCAGCGTATTTTAGGCAGTTTAGGACACACATACTATGTGCAATAAGGTTTCACGTGGCCACCCACACAGTCTACATTTAGTACTTGGCCATTGTTGGATCCAAGTCGGCGTACGCTCCTTAGGTGGATTCATGCCCAGTCTTATTTTTAAGAATATTTCTTTTATTTGAACCGGTTATATCCCGCATAGATGCCCTAATGTAGATCCGTTCGTACATGCCCTAAAATGGACGTATTCATATTTACCCTAATATGGTCATATTCGTACTTGCCCAATTTGGTCATGGCCGCATATGCCCAATTATGGTCACAACTGTACATGTCCTATTATAGTATGATTCCTTATATAGGCATGATCTTTCATCTACATTGGTCCCAGCTAGTACACAACGAGCTCTTAGGGCTGAACATTATCTATCCTGTGGTTTTGAATGCAGCAGGGTTCTTCCAAACACAGGCCCACACTGTACTCATTAATTATGCATGGCTTTCTAAGAATACACCACCAGCATAATATGTATGTACAAAGTTCACCCCTGACGTCTTCCTCATGTCCAATACAAACCATACTGAGGACCGAGACTCTTTAGGGTATAAATACACCACATCTTGCCCCGGTAAACCAGAGGGAACCAAGACTTCCATGCTGACACACTGACCAGAGACGCTGAGGCTCCTGCATGCAGTCGCTCCAGCTGACAGTGGTCTGACACAACCCGGACGGGGTGTCCAACTCGAGACCAGGACGGGGTCCCACACTCTCTCTATTCAGGTATGGGGGTTCGACTAAATCCTAGGAGGATTCTTGGCTCTTAGCTTCTAAGACCTACACACATATGCTAGGTACACACAGGTACATCTAGGTAGGCATTGTAGGAGTACGCACACTCTGCATAATGCTTTTATATTCATGATTATCGCAATATGGTAGTACTGTTCTATCCCTTTGCTTTTATCATACTGCTAATAATATATCTCTGTTATTGCCTGCTGGTCTCTGCAGCACATATATTTTACACTAGAATAACAACTGTTCAATAAATACTTATTGAAACGCCCAACTGTTTATTCTGTGTAACTCTCGGAGACAAACCGAATATGTAAGCACGAGTGACTGAGCGAAAAGTAGTATATTGTTTCCACGATTCTGAGGGAATCGGGGTTGTCATGTTCTAAGGTTGCCAGAAACTAATCTCTCCCCGATAAGAGGAGACACTAGTGGCACTGCGAGCTAGCTAATGCAAAACCAGGCTAACATATACGGTGGGGGTGCTCAGAGCTAGTCTGCCACCAAGCCCGCAGTATATGTTATCCAAACGCGCAGGTCCTGCAGGGGTACTGTAGGAGCTACACGACAAACCGAGAAATGGGCATTCAGATAAGGCTGGATTTGCAAGGACTGGTGTGAGTTAATCACAAACCAGGCATGGGTTTTTGCCACTAAGGCTTTCTTATCCGCATTAAATGAGTTGGTTTACATTTTAAAAAACAAATATGTTTAAGACCGGACATTGTCAAGCCTGAGAACTCCATCAGCAGATCAAAACTCTGGAGGCATGTTAAAATGCGGGATTGCCAGGTATCTGTGTACACAGAACTAATTAATTCATGCCAGCAGATGTTAGCTCAGGAATCAGGGTCAGATGCGAACAAAGAGTACATACGTTTCCGAAATCACCCTTGCGACACATGATGGACTGTCTTTGCAGGCCAAACTCCAATCTAATTTCAGCTTGGCCAATTGATCAGGGGATCCCAAAATTGATTCATAGGCCTTGATTACTAATAGGTCCAATAGCTTCGCATCTTTCCCCATGGTAATAGGTGAGCCATATGAAATAGCTGGCTGTCATTTTGCTCTTATGACTTTAAGGAGATGGTAGTACCATTGGCATCTCAATGATTTATATAAGCATTTAAAGGCATAAATTAAGGTTGCGGTTTTTGCCCTTAAATCTTCAAAGTGACTTTTAAAGGAGACTCTGTTGTCAAATAATATACCCAGATATTTATATGTCTTTACTACTTCAATTGACCTCTCTTTAGCCCTCCATAAATCAGTCTTGGGTTTCGCTGGGCCGATTTTCATGATTTTAGTTTATCGGACCGGTGCCATATCCTGCCGGTTCCTTCTTCAGTATTGCTGGCAGTCGTGTTGTGTATAAGGAGTCTATTTTAGATTAAAATCAGCTGTACTTTCTTTTTTAATCCAACATGGAAGTCATTTTATGATGTTACACATTTTAAATTGTTTTGGCATAATCAGAGAACAATAAATGTTGTAATGGGTTGGCTATCATGTATTAAGCTTAGACCTAAAACAACTGATAAAACCCCACAGAAAAGGAAACCACCCTCATCAGTGTAAACGTATAGACACTGAAACTCCTGCACAACCACAAACTAAAATGCTATTCATAGAAAGAAAATTGAGAGAGAATAAGTAATTTTTTCTTTCTTTCTGGAGAAACAATATAACTTTGTTATAAAAGGCAGCACCAGGAAAATCCGGTCTAAGATTATTCTGCTTGAGGTCTGCTGTTCAGGGAGATCAATAAAATACTGTTTCTTCTTTCTTTGGTTTCCTCCAGTCTTGTGTGCTTGGATTACAGTGCAGGATTTAAAAGCATGTTTTAGAGCTGATGTAATTATTTTGTACACTGCGGCAAATCTGGGAATAATATAATCATTTGTCAGTGTTTAATTCTTTCACTGATTGGTGAAATGGATGTCTCATAATTGTGGCTAATATGTACACTTGCATTTACCCACAAACACAGAATGGTGAAAAACATTCAATACATCAGCCCCTTTTCCAACAAGTCAGTATTGATAGTAGGTCGCTTAGCAGCACCCCAGGCTTTAAACAGTGAATTCTTTGTTATGTGTGATACGTTTAGCTAATCCTGACTTTTTACCCAACTGCACTTTGTCTTTAATGCTGGGGTTTTTGAGCCCATAGTTCAATGTTAACAGACAAATCTCAGAACGCAATGTGATGTCTGTTAAAATGTTCGGACTGCCGTAAAAGTGAGACATTTATCAAGGGCACACTTGGTTGGAATGAATGTCCACCCAACTGCAGCACCACCATAATGTAGTCAGGCAAATAATGCACAAAGCATCTAGTTTCAGGTGCCTTAGAATATAGGGTTACCAATTAATTTGGTGTAATTCAAATTTCTAAAGGTTTCACAAGGGGCTATGCTGTTGGAAGGGTTGAAAAACCCTACAATGTCATAATATTCAGTAAGGAGTAGGTACACGACCCCCCCCCCCCCATCCCAAACTGTGTCCTGGAATTCATGAATAGTCCTGTAAACCAGTCCTGAGTGAGTTAGAGTGATAATGAGATGAGAGAGAAGGTAACGAGATGTTTATATAAGTGCAACACAAATACTTTCTGCCAATTGGAAAATGCTACACATCCTGCATTACCTTTCCTTTTTAATTAAATATGTGCTTTCTAACAATCACTACAAAAAACAATGTGTTTTGTTAACACTGGAAAAACAGTTTTCTTGTCTATTCTGGGGGTTAGGCAGCTGAATTAACACTGATAAGCAGTGGTTTCAAAAAGTTTGGGAAAGTTTGGAAAACACTGGAAAAAACTCACAAAAATCCACAAAAAATAAACACTAAAGACAGAACAGCCTGGAAATGGGGTTTGAGAATAGCATTTGGCCCAAGGCACTTGAGAGACCCTGGATAAACAAACTTGCAAGGTGCATGGCATTTAATATAGAAGTAATTTTACTGTGACACTGTGAATAAATTGCAGACCAGAATCTATGCACTCATGCCTGAAATTTACAGGAAAATGGAAATGCCCTATGTAAGTGAAGCCACAGAGTCAAGTTACAAGAGTGTGGCAGAGTCAATAGTGTGGCCAGCCTAGTGCCATCTTAAAGATTACTTGGGCCTCCAGTTCGGAGTCAATTTGAAATGTATTACCCTTTAACTAATGCAACCTCAGTAATGCTAAACAATATTGAATTACATGTTGAACTGTTAGAAATGCAAAAACAGATGGAAAATGAACTTGCCCCTTCATGTAGCACCAAAAGAAAGCTTGAACAAGAATTGATAAGGATTATGTTACTTACCCTGTAAGCATCTGTTCTTGGCATGTAGAGCTGTAGATTCACATGCTTTGCATACTCCTGCCATCTAGTGTTGGGTCCAGATGTTTGCAAGTTGTTTTTCTTCGAAGTGACTCATCCTTTCAGTGATAGTGCGCATGGACATCGACTCCATTGTTAGATTGTTTTCTCGCAGAGGGTGACAATGGAGTTAGAATGTGTAGTACAGAGATGTCCATGCGTATGTAATGTGAATAATAAGAACTGCAACAGCCACAGGTGTCCGGGGAAGAGGGAGGGCGCATGTGAATCTACAGCTCTACATGCCAAAAACAGATGCTTACAGGGTAAGTAACATAATCTGTTCAAGGCATGTGTGCTGTAGATACACATGCGTTGCATAGACTGTATAGCAGTATTCTCCCAAAGCGGTTTGAAAAAGTGTTTTTAGCACTGCTTGTCCTACATTAGCTTGTTGACGTGTGTTGGAAAACGAGGCAGTATCTGTGAGGCCTGCACTAATAACATGTCTACATTTGTCCTTCACTGGGAACCAAACACCCCATTGTAGCGCTTGACTCTCAGAGGGTAGCGGTGCAGAGCAGTCTAAGGCTTACTCAAGGGAGGTGGTGTGGGCTAGTAATCGCCATTTACCAGTACGCAGAAATAACACTCAATAATTGATTGTCCAGTATGTACTTTGCTTTATAAAAGGAAGAGTACATTTATTAAATACACACACTACTCAATACCATGCAACAATTTACAAATGTACATAAGCTGTTGGAATTACTTTGTGACATTGCATAACCTTCCCACCCCTTCCGCAGGGGGGTAGGGGTCTAGTACCACCACTCCCATGTATGCACATCATCTTGCCCCCTTATGAAGTAGGTTGACCATAACTTGGCGTGAGGGCCTTGCCCACTGGCATCCCAGAGTTGGGATCCCGGGGTCCCCGAGACCTTCACGGGGAGCGTGACGGCGCTCCCCGGTTTCATTTTTGGCAGGGCCCAGAGTTGGGGGCCCCGGGCCCCAGAGACCTCTTTGAGGGGGGGTGCGACAGCGCTCCCCTTCCTCCGGTGTCTTCGGGGGGGCCAGGGTGGGCTCCTGGCACCCCCCTTGGGTACATTTTCACGGGGAGCGCTACGGAGCTCCCCGACTTCCACTTCTTCTGGGGGCAGCCCCCGGGACCTGACCCACCTCGGGGGCCCATCTAAGACTGGCGGCGGAGCCCCATGCGCTTAGTCGTCGGTCAGGGCAGAGGTCGCCTACCTTCTGGGGGGCATATCTCAGCCCCCAGGGGACCGATTTCCACAATTCTGGCCTCTTCTTGCTCCTGGTGGCCAGCCCTAGCCACTGGGGGCACTTTCCGCCACCCTCCTGGTCTCAAGGAGGGTTAACTCAGCAGGGAGCAGTCTTCACTGGCTTCCTGCCCAGCCTTTCACCTGGCTCTCCTTCGGAGCCTCTCTTCTTGCACAGAGGCCCAGGCTCCTCACTGGCCCTGGACTCCCTCAAAGGCACAGTTCAGAGCCCTGGGACAGTCAGGGGGTTCTTCCTTCCAACTGCCAATTGCGCCAGGCTCCAGCACCAGTCTTCCTCAGCAAGACCACACCCGAGAGGGAGCTTCTCTTCCTGTGCAAGACCTTTTAAAAGAATTTGGAGGGGTCTGGCAGGAAGGCTCTTCTGCCCTATCCTGCTGCGACACATCACCTCTCTGCCCCTGCTCCCTCCTTCCTACACAGGCCTCTGGGATAGTTCAAAATGGCGTCGTCCAGGGGTCTCATGCCACATGGTCTCTGAAAAGCCCCCTTCCCCTCTGGCTGCCTTCATGGCCGCAGACCTTGTGCCTGGCACCGGGTGACAGCTGCTGATGGATAACCTGCAGCTCTACCCTTAGCTCTCCCTCTTGGAGAGGAGACCCTCGCCCTTGGAATGCTTGCAGTGAAGGGCTAGGCCTCTGATGCTGCAGCTTGGGGAGGAAGGTCATTAATCCAGCCTGGCAGGGTCACACCCAGCCAGGCTCTGGATATGAGCTGAGTCATAGTGTCGTGTAGTTCCTATAAAAAGTATACAGGATCTGCGCGTTTAGACAACATACACTGTAGGATTGGTGTCAGACGAACTCTGATCACCCCCACCAGGTATGTTGGCCTTTTGTACCAACTAGCTCACAGTGCCACTAGAATCTCCTCTTACCAAGGAGAGAATAGTTCCTGGCAACCATCGAACATGACAACCCTGATCCCTCAGGACCGTGGAAACAATATATTATCTTTCGCTCAGTCACTCGTGCTTACTTAGTCTGTCTCAGAGAGATACACAGAATAAACAGGCTGGGCGTTTTCAATAAGAATTTATTGAACAGTTGTTATTCTGGTGTAAAATAGATGAGCTGCAACAACCGTTAGACAGTATAAGATATAAATGATTAATAGTACTATAAAGGTAAATGGATGGTATAGCTCTACCATCTTACAGTAATCATGAATACATATAAGTATATAAAACACATGATAAAAAGATGCGTACTCCTACGATGCCTCCCTAACTAGATATACCTAAGTGTACCTAGCCTGTGTGTAGGTGTTAAGCCAAGAATCCCTCTAGGATTTAGTCAACCCCATTACCTGAAGTGAGAGACTGTGGGACCCCGTCCTGGTCTCGAGTTGGATACCCCCAAGGGATGTTTTAGACCACTGCGAGCTGGAGTGTCTGCATGCAGGAACCTCAGCGTCTCTGGTCAGTGTGTCGGCCGGGAAGTCTCGGTCTCCTCTCTCTATCTTAGCAAGATGTGATGTATATATACCCATAGGTCTCCCCAGGTGTCCTACCTCGCTGTAGTACTGTGTCGGCCTAAGGATGACGTCGGGCATGAACTTTATACATAGATTTTATACAGGAGATGGACGTCCTGCTGTGCTTCCAAGAATCCTCATGCATAATGTATGAGATTTCGAACTAGGGAAAACCTGCGTTCTGAATGCAGTGTCGTATCTAGGTAAAAGGTCAGTCCCTGTAAACCGTGACAAGTGTAATGTAGGGAAGAATATAGGTGAAGGGTAATGAAGTTACCGGGGCCTATATTATCGTACCTTTATGGAATATAACAAGAGGAATATGACATTTCTGGATGACCCATAAACAGTACAGATATGGCTTTGGACTCAGCAGAATACTTCTTTTTATACAACTTACAGTGTACTTTGGTGCATGTCTGGAATCTGTAGGCCCGAGGGAAGTGAAACTACTCCATGTGGTCCCCATCTTCATAGGAGAGTACTGGAGTATCCCTACAGTGGAAACAGTAAAGCACACTGACTTTCCCTCCCATGCGTCTCCCCTCATTATAATGCCTATTCCATGTCACCACACCAGTCTATCTGTACCTGTTCCTGGGCTGCACACAACAGGAATCTCCCCTGTGCAGCCCTTACACGGGGGCCCACGTGTCTACATTTAACCAGTCCGGTGCCCCTTACCCCGGCTTCAGCGCAGCGGCCTTCTCTCACAAGGGGGACACCGGTAAAATCCACATGCAGTCTGTTTCATCATGAGTTCACTGTGGGTGAGTCCCAGCTTATGAGGCTCTCCCACAGTAAAAGCTCAAAATTTTGGTGTTCAAAAAGCGAAAAATCCAGGCGGCTCGGATGTTCAGAACCACCTTCTAACACACGCTGCGCCCAGCTGATTCCTACGGGGAAGAAATAGCCACTATGCGTGGGTACTCTTCCCCTTAGTCAGCGATAACCAGTTATAAGGGGTTCAGATCAGACCCCCCCTGCTCACCAGTTATCCGCTCAGACCACCTACTTCTTCCTGCCATGAGACCTCCACCCCATACAGGGATCCCAGGCTCCCCTAAGAACCCTCCTGGCTCTAGGTTAGATAACTCTAGGTCACTCACGGTCTACATGGACTGAGCCTAACTAGGCCTACCTTTGCCCTTGTTCACGCAACACTATGCCTACCAGCTCTCGGGACAAGGGTACAGTGCCTCAGCACCGATGCGGTCACCTGGGATAGGTCTAAACCCCATCGCCTGGGTCACTAGCTGGTCCCCTTTCTGGATATTATTCCACCCAGTAGCCTCTCTCTCTTGGTCCTTGCACCCTAAAGATGCAACCTCTCCGGACCCTCACCCTCAGCCTGTAGCTGGCGTCATTCAGCTGCCACCACCCTTTCGGGATGACTGTCTTCCCCAAAGAAAGCACACCCACTCGTGCTTTTCCCTCACAGAAAAGCACCTTTGGCCACTGGCCTGGCTCCCTGATAGGACCTCAGACCGGCCTCACCACCACACTGGCAGTGCCAGGGAGGAACACTGAGGGTGCCTCATCAGACATCCTACAGCTCATTCCCCCATTGGTAGCTCCCCACGGAAACTACCCCGGGAACCTAGACCCTTTTCCTTGTTCTCTGCTGCGAGAACAGAGCCTATGCACCCTTCCCTCCGAGAGGGGCGCTTTCCTCCCAAAGTACCTTTGGAGAGCCCTGAGCCAGCTACACCCAGGTCCACCTCTCAGAGCCCTCCTAGGTATCCCTGCAGCGCCTTGGGAGACCGTCCAGGGACCCTCATGATCCCTGGATGGCCTGCACCACCCCCTTCTGAAGTGCAGGGTCCCTTCACTTAAGATAGGCCCCACCTGCCTTCAGGGTGGTACTACCACACTCAGCCAGGGACCCTCAAGATCCCGGCTAGGCCTGCACCACCCTCCTCTGAAGCACAGGGCCCCTTCACTTAAGATAAGCCCCACCTGTCTTCAGGGTGGTACTACCAGGCAGAAGTCCACCTCCTGCATCGAGCTAGGGGAACACCCCCATGCTCCCGGTCCCGGGGTCCAATCCCCCAGGACCTACCCGACTGCTCACCGGCTAGGCATTGCCCCAGCCACCACCTCAGGTTCACAACACAAGCTCCAGAATGACATCCTGTTGCTTCCTTGGGTAACCACCTACCCTACCCTGACATCTTGGGGTCCACAACTAAACCTTCACCTGGAATTTAGGGAGTCCATCACCCCCTCTCAGATCTCCACTGGGTCAGTTACCTAGCCCACCTAGAGTACCTAGGGGCTACCACCACACACCCTAGCGCCTGAACTACCCTCCTTTGGGGCCACCCACTACCATGGGTCCCCCCTGGGTTGCTCACCTTCCCCACCAGTTAACCTGGGGAGCCTGCCGGACACACAACTCTCCCGCACCCTCCTCCCACCATGGGAAAAGTTTCTTGGGGTCCCCCACCATGGGAACCACTGGGGTGTCACTACCCGGGGTTAAGAAAAAGAAAGCTCCTGCCCCACCCTTCCAGTGGTTTTGGCCTGTGCCAATGGCAAGAAAAATCTCAGCGGGGGAAGTCTAGCTGGGGCCTCTTCTGTGGAAACCTACCCTGCCCTTAACAAGCACGGGAATTTCCCAGGACCCCCTACTTCTCTTGTCCCCCCAAAGTCCGATCCACTCACACCCCCACCTGTGATGTGAAGGAAGTGACCCGACAAGTCAACGCTGTCTCCTCCTCCTGCTTCAACACCCTCCGCATGCTCCGCAAGATCTACAGATGGATCCCCACCGGAACCAGAAGGACGGACACCCAGGCCCTCGTCAGCAGCAGACTGGACTACGGCAACGCCCTCTACGCGGGAACCTCGGCCAAACTCCAGAAACTACTACAACGCATACAGAACGCCTCTGCATGCCTCATCCTCGACATCCACCGCCACAGCCACATCACATCCCACCTGAGAGACCTGCACTGGCTCCCCGTCAACAAGAGGATCACCTTCAAGCTCCTCATCCACGCTCACACAGCACTCCACAACACCGGACCAGCATACCTCAACGAACGACTCACCTTCTACACCCCGAACTGCGAGCTTCGCTCCGCTGACCTCGCCCTCGCCACCGTCCCCCGCATCCGACGAGCAACCACCTGCGGCAGATCATTCTCCCACCTCGCCGCCAAGACATGGAACACCCTCCCCATCCACCTGCGGCAGACCCAGGACCTGCTGACCTTCAGGAGACTCCTCAAGACCTGGCTGTTCGAGCAGTAGCAGCACCCACCCCCCCCCCTCCAGCGCCTTGAGACGCTCACGGGTGAGTAGTGCGCTCTACAAATGCATTGATTGATTGATTGATTAGGGCCACCAGGGTCACTCGCGACCACCTCTCAGCCTTCCATACAAATGAAGAGTCGGTCAGACAGTAGAGAATACAAACCAACTATATGTTTATTCAGATACACTCGATCGGAGCCCCGTCTGCCCAGTCGCTTAGGGGTGCTGCAGAGAGGACTGACTTCAGCAAACAAAGAGATGCATTATGTACATTTCAGAACCAAGGAAGACCCGCCCATGATGGAATTTTACAAGCAGGTGCAGCTAAAACAAAGAAGTACAGTAGGATGTGCTTCGACTCTGATGCCGGGCACACATTATCTCTATGCCAAGGTTGTTCTGTACGTGCCTACCGTTAGACTAGTGGGAGAAGGCCTCTATCTAGTGGGAAAGGTATGCGCTAATAAGAACAGTGTATTCATTAGCAGAGCAAAGCCTAACCTTGGAGAAATGAAACTTTCCACAGCCTGCTTCTCGAGGAGGGAATACGCAGTTAATGGCATGATTCAAAATGGCGGCTAAACATAAAATGGTGCAGCGAATGCTAACTTACATGGAACAACGCACAAACAAAATAGCAAAAACATATTCATTTCATCAGACCCTCCTTTTAGCATTCGCTAACGAATTTTATATGGTGGGCAGAAACGACATAACATTCTAAGAAGCAAAAGGACATCATTATTCTCAGTGTCGGGAATAGAAGCTGCAAGGGATGATGTAGAATCAAAGATGCCCTCGTCAATCTGCATCATTTCATCAATCTGTTTCTGTAACATAACTGCTGCATTTGTATCATGAACTGGCGTTTTCGGCTTGGGAATAAGGATAGTGACACAATAGGAACAACAAACTGGGAGGCATTTTAAGCAGAGGCAGCACGTGAAGAAAATACCGGCAACTACAGCCAGAAAAATTAGGATCTTCCAACCCCAGGAGGTGAGTATGTTCCAGAACCACCCTGATAGGGTCCCAGGACCTGTCTTTTGGTGTATGTCAGACGCAAGTCTATGCAATTTTTGTATAGCTGCATACACGCTGGGGGCGTAGTCAGGTATGAGTAACTGAGGGGAGCAATCCACAAACCCAACAATTAGTTGTATTGGACACATTATGAACTTGATGCAACATCTGTATAAATACATTGTCTGTGTAAGACAACCTATGCGCTGCTTTGTGTGGAGCCAAAGTGACAAAAACATGCTCAGGGGAAGTGGGCGTCGTACCAACCAAAGGTTCCGCAACCGGAAAGCGAGACGGATCCCTGACCGACTCTCCTGTTACCACAGGACTTCGTGTAAGACGGACGTACCCGCCCGCTTACTGCCATTGGATCCTGAACATACGGGGGGTAGTGACTCACCCGTCCTCCCCATCTAATCACCTTGGCGCTCTTTTCTACCATATCTTCCACCAGAAACCCGTGTTAAGACCGGGTTGTAATTATCACCGGTCCAGCGATATCGCACGTTACCATTCCTCACCATTCAGCCCTAAAGAGTCACGGGTTAAATCCCAGGTGATGAAACACGTGTCGGCTGGTTTTCTTACTTTACCTATTTCAAGAACTATATAAACAAATTCAACATAAAGAACCTACTGGTGTCGACCCCCACAATTTTTTCACAGGAAGTACCATAACTGTGTATTGTCACTCTGAACACATTACTCTGAACATTACTTTGAACGTGTGCACGGGTCTTGGTTTCAAATTTCAGTGTGGGTCCACAACCACACATTTCCAGGGGTTTGTTTGGGTTTTTTTCCCCTGACCTGGCAGCACCGTAACTATTCTCTTGTATCCCATAGTCTACCGCGAATCAGCTTGAGCGCCATTCTTCCTGCCTTATTCAAAACCCTACGCAGAACCAGTACAAAGAGTGTACAGGATACTTTTCCTCTAGAAACAGGCTATTCGAAGTATTATCATTAGCGTAATCACAACAATTGATATGAAAACTATTTTACTCTTTGTTGACTAACCCCGCGCTAAACGCGGTGATGCAAACGGCTGTTCCTCCTCCTCAATAGGTCGACCAAATGGATGCATTATAAAGCAAGAAGAGGAATGCAATAAACTGATAGCAAAGGTAAGTGTTCCCAGTGTCTGTCAGAGCCTCACTGGACAGGCTCCTATTGTTCATCAACGTTGGCGCTCTTGAGCACCGGCGGTGGAGCTTGCTCTGTCCTAAGCTCTCGATGAATCCCACGTCGCTCAGGATAAGGTACCCCCCTCCTAGGGAGCACGTTCTGTTTATCCTGTCCAATGTTAGAACAGTGCACAAATCTCACAACACCCTAAACTAACACCATTGGTACTATAGCAAAGTACACCCTAACTTACACAGTCCATCCCTGGCTAATCTGACTTCTCCTTTGGTGCACTATTCCTCAGCCGAGGGCGCAAAGTGTACCTGATGACTCCAGGCACAGAGGGTCAACAAATAGCGGCTCCTTAATGGCTCGAATTTCTGGAGGGACCGCTGCATTTAGCACGTCATCATTCTCTGCATCCGTTTGGGTCCACGTTAATTTTCCTTCGCTGAAGGGGACGAACTGAGGTACCATTTCACACTCAGTATCCCCAACTCCAACAGCAACCCATTGGTCATAGGGTAAAGGTAGGGGCACTCGTTTACAATGAGTGCCATGGATCCAGTTCTTTCGGCCGGCGACCTTAACGGCGGTTCGGTGGCCAGAAGGACCTGTTCAGGTCCCTTCCAGTGGGACTCCAAGCTCTTCTTCCGCTGAAAATTGCGCACCAGAATCCAATACTCAGGCTGAATGTTGTGTCCGGGTCCCTCTGGTATATCAGGCAGAGCCTCCCGGATCTGTTGGTGAATAGAATGCAAATTTTCAGTTAACTGGCAGAGATAATCTGTCAATAATGGATACTCAATATCAGAAAATCTGCGAGGGCGCGGGACGCCCTAGACATTTGCCGGGTATCCAAACACGACCTCGTAGGGTGACCATCCTGTCCTAGAATGTGCTTTTGTTCTTGTTGACAAAAGAGCTAATAGTAAAGCATCTGGCCACTGTAACCCTGTTGTCTCCTGAATCTTTGCCAATTTCAGTTTGAGAGTACCATTGTACTTCTCAACCAAACCTGCTGACTGGGGGTGATTTGCAGCATGAAACTCATGCTTTATGTGCAAACCGTCACAAACTAACTGGATAACCTTGGCGTTGAAATGACGTCCGCTATCACTCCAGATCAATCGGGGCAAGCCGAAACGAGGAAAAAACTCCTTCAGGAGTACATTTGCAGTCGTCATGGCTGTATTGTCTTTAGTGGGGTAAGCCTCAACCCATTTACTGAACGCACAGACAACCACCAACACGTACTTCAAGTTGCTGACCCTGTCCAATTCAATATAGTCCTACTGAAGGACCTCAAAAGGGAAAGTAGGTGGTGCAAAATTACCGGGTGGTGTAGGGGTACCTTTCCCAGGATTGTGCATCATGCACACCATGAAGTACTTCACTAAATGTGCAGCAGTCCTTGAGATATTATCATTCACACAGGGTCTAACAACTTGCAAATACCCTTGGCACTGATGTGGGCTGGGCCATGGGCCATTGTGACTACAGGAAGAACATATGCATCTGGCAACATCCATATTTGCTTCCCTGACTTGTCAATCCAACATCTCTCGTTATTCAATTGTGCTGTGCTTTCTTGCCACACTGCTAATTCCTCCACTATGGCCTCACTCTGTATTTCCTTCACATTCTCAAGTGTATCCTCAAACATGGTGACCTCGGGCACCCACCTAGCGGGACCTGCTACGAACATTCTTTTCATCCTAGTCCGGGCTGTTTCCTTAGCTATCTGATCTGCAAAAGCGTTCCCTTTACCTACATCGTCAGTAACTTTCCTATGGGCGCTGCACTTTACTATTGCCAATTTCTTAGGGAGTGTCAAAGCGGACAGAAGCCTATATATAAGATAACCGTGCTGAATCTTTGTTCCATGGGAAGTAAGGAACCCTCTCTCTGACCAGAGCCGCCCAAAGTTATGGGCGACTCCAAAAGCGTACTGACTGTCAGTATAAATATTGACAACTAGTCCCTCACGCAATTCACATGCTCGTATTAGGGCAACGAGCTCTGCAGCTTGGGCCAACTGATAGGGAACTCGTGATGTCTCAACTACCGTACACAGCGGAGTAATAGCGTACGCGGCAATTGTAGTGCCATCTGGTAATTTGAAGCAAGAGCCATCGACATATAGTTCCCCTTGAGGGTCAGATAAGGGAATATCAGTCAGGTCTACCAGTCCTTTCGTCTCTTCTTCCGTCCGGAAGATACAGTCATGTTTATCAATCTCATCATTATCAGAAGGGAGGGCTAGTAACGTGGCTGGATTCAGAGTGGCACATCGTTTAATCGTAATGTGTTTAGCGAACAGCGCTAGCTCATAACCTGTCAGATGTGCACTGGTGAGGTGCTGTGTCTTTGCCTTATTCAAAAGTGTATCTACAGCATGGAGTACCATGACTGTGAGGTCAGTATCAAGTACGAGTCCAGCCGATTGCCTTATCGAGACAGCCACAGCTGCGACCGCTCTTAGGCAGCTCGGGAGGGCTCGTGCGACAGGGTCAAGCACAGCAGAGAAATAAGCACACGGCCGTTGCTTATATCTGAATTTTTGTGTTAAAACAGAAAGCGCGCAACCAGCCGTCTCATGGACGTACAACACAAACTGCTTAGCATAGTCAGGGGTGCCGAGAACTGGAGCCGAACAAAGCGCAGTTTTCAATTGCTCAAAAGACTGCTGACATTCAGGCGTCCAGGACAGGGGTTCATGCACTTCTTTTAGTGTTAGAGCAAGCAGGTGCTTAATTAACAGCGAATAGCTAGGTATCCACTGCCTGCAATAGGAAGTGATACCTATGAAAGCGCGCACATCTTTCTGAGTTCGCGGAATGGGCATTTTAACAATGGTACTGATGCACTCAGGGGTCAATCTCCCACCCTCCTTCGACAGTAGGTGACCTAAGTAGGTGACCTCCTGTCGACAATACTTAAATTTGGAAAGGGATACTTTATGGCCATGTTGAGCTAAATGTAACAACAATTTAACCGTACTGTCTCTGCAACCTTGTTCTGTATCTGAGGCGATGAGCAAGTCATCGACATACTGAAGCAATACATTACCTGTAGGGAGCGACAAGGAATCCAGCTGACCTTTCAATGCCGGACTATAGATACTCTGACTCTCTGTATAGCCTTAAGGAGCGTGACAGAATCTAAAGCTTCTACCAGCTAGGATGAACCCAAACAGATACCTGCTGTCAGGATGAATGTGAATACTGAAGAATGCGTTTTTCAAGTCAATTACAGAAAAGTATGTAGCAGAAGAAGGAATCATTGTCAAAAGAGTCGTAATGTCAGGGACCACCGGAAACTGGGGAATCACTATTTTATTAACTTCCCGCAAGTCAATCACAAAGCGATAAACATCTGCTTGATCATCAGAGGAACCCGAAGGTGCCCTTTTGAGGATGGGACGAATAGGGCTATTACAAACATTAGCAGTTGTCTCCTCAACCACTCCTTTCTCAATCAAGTCCTGCACAATTTGCACTAAAGCTCGCTCACCTGCCAACGGTATTTTATACTGAGGGATGCGAGGTAAAATAGCATTGTCTTTAACTCGGATCGAAACTGGCGGTATCTGTAACAATCCCACATCTGTGTCACCTGTCGCCCAAAGAGTTGGCGGCAGGTCTTTAAACTCTGCAGGAAGAGGCGCATCTTTGGACAGATCTGCGTACCGCGCACTACATCCGGACCCAACGTCATGTAAACACCTGCCGGGGAGCAATAAATCGTGGCATGCAATTTTTTCAACAAGTCCAAACCCATCAAATTTTCTCCACAATGAGACGTCAACAAGAACGGCGAATCCGCAGTGAAATGACCAATAGTCAACGCAAGAGGTTTTGAAATGGGGCTCACAACCGGTACACCAGAAAAACCTACATTATTATGGCCAGAAGAGCCGCCCCAGGGACCAAGGAAAGAGAAATAGAACTGTTTGTCGCACCTGTATCCACCAAAAACTCCTTAGCCGAACCATGCACATCCGCACTAACATACGGACCGCGTTGATCTACAGGTATCGGAACTAGTCCCTCACTCTGTCCCTGGCTGTCCTAGCTGTAAGACATCCCTGTCACCTCATCCGTATCATGATAATACTGTCCTCCCCGGGGGTCATCGAAATAATTCTGATCAGAATGACCCTACGGGGCCACAGCATTCTGAGCCCTGTCCTAGCCACCAGCTCCACGACCTCGTCCACGAGAACCTCGTCCTCTCGGGACCGCCACCTTCTGCAAAAGCACCGGACACTCGCTGTGCCAGTGTCCCTCCTCTTTACAATACGCACACTGATTCGGCCCTAAAGGCGTGGTATTTGTAGGCCTGCTAGTGCGTGGAAGCTGTCTGATCGAACCACCACGTCCTCTACCATTCCCCTCGAAGCCTGCTGCAACAGCACTTTTGTCTTCAAATCCTTGTGCTTCTTCTCTGACCTCTCGTTATTCTCATTTTCCCTGTGTTCATTATACTGCGCCATATTCAAAATAATAGAAGGGAGGAGGTGGACCAGGTGCTCTCGGAAGCCTGCAATCGGGTCGCAATTTCGGGAAGCAAATTGGAAACAAATCTAATAACAGTCGCACACCACCTTCGATCGACAAATCCTGTCCACTATAATCTAGAACACCCCCTCAAACCGAGTGAAAAAATCCGACACATGTTCATCTTTCTTCTGACGGCAAGCCGATAACTTGTCCCAATCAACCTTCCTCTGTGGGATAAGGGAATGCATATATGTAATGGTACAGCCGGGCAAAGCAAGTATCTCCGCTCTAGGCTTATCACCTGGCTTCCGTTCCTGATTCCATACCTTAATTTGGTCCCATGTACCACCCAATTCCGCAACATGATCCTGTGTGTGTACTTGTCTCCAAATATCCACCGGGACTAGCAAACCAAAGAACATTTCAATATCAGCAAGTGTCATCACTGTTGAAGAGGTTGCCTCAGTCAATTCTTTAGAATATGCAGTAGGATTTTTTCCTAGGGCCAGGTAACTGAGTCTTAAGGAACAAAACCTCACTCCTTTTCCATGGAGTATAAACCCATTGTTCTTGGAAACGGGCCGCTACCCCTGGTCTAGTAACGATATCATGCTGATCCCTTAGCTCTGGTATTTCGGGATGATAGATAGGATGAACCTCCCGCATCGGAAACTGGGATACCGGGGTGGGACTCTTCTCAAGCAGTCTACCCCGATAAGCAACCACCGTCGCAACATTCCTAAAAACTTGACCAGGTGCCATATCAGTAACATATACATGATCCTTAATATCATATAGAATTCATGGTGCTGCATCACTGAAGCACTGCTCCCAAAGACCGATCAAAGTAGCCGACATATGCTTAAGGGCATGCTGCTGTACAAAAGGCTCATAATCTTTCATCACACTCCACACATCTTCCAACCATAAATGGGATTCCGAGCCCACTGGGCAGCCTGCTTAGCTACTACCCTTTTCTCCTCATCTCCCACATCAGATCGGACTAACGTCTGCCCCATACGTTCCTTAAATTTCGTCCAGTCTCTATCCTCAAATCCACGTACTGGTGTCCCACTACTCAGTAATGTCGGGGAATGGAAGAACACAGTGGGAGTAACAACAGAAGTAGCAGGCACTAATGTTGCTGCCGGCTGCGTCGCAGGTGTAAGAGCTGGCGAAAGAGGCGCTGAAGCAATAGGTGTTGCAGGAGTACTAACAGTCATACTTGCCACAGACGGCGAGGGCAAAGAGAGGACAGGAGATGCCGGGGCCAAGGCAGTCCGATCAACAGTAACAGAAGTAGAGACAGAAGAACCGGGTAGCTGGGGCTGTGAGGTAAGAGCGGGATATATCCTCTGCGGGGCATATGGGGGTGGGGGTCGAGTATCTAACAATTGTTCCACAAATGTATCATTTTCTTCTTGGGACACATATTATTTATTAATATTCAATCGAAACCTCCTATCTTCACGTTCAATTCCTATCTCTTGTTTCTCTCTATCATGCGCTACAGCTTTCTGAGTCAATGTTTGCATTCTCCCCTTCCGGTCCTCTTTCTCTGCTTTCATTCGCCTCTGTTTAGCCTCCTTTTGCCACGTTCGAAGAGAATCAAACATAGACTGTCTACTTCTTTTTGCAAACAACTTCTCCTGTAAAAACCCAATTTTGTGTTCATCAGAAGTGCCCGTCAACGGCCACTGCAACTCGGCATTGTCCCTCGTATATTTGTGCTATAGCGTACTAATTATAATAGGGCCAAGGCCATGTTTCACATACATATCAAAGTTCGGAGTGCCTTCTGGAGGCGCCGGCTCACTTTCTTCCAATCTAGCATCTGCAGAGTAACAATGACAACAAGAAACCAAGAATCTGCTAAACCCAGGCATTTTCAAAAGTAAGCCAAATTCGTTATGTTGCCTAGCAAAGTGTTCACAAACACTTTGTACCAAAATCGGTCCTCAGACCGTACCAAATACAAACCAAAATGGTACCATATCCACAAAGAACCAAAACAAACTCACCTGGTGCACACAGGTCAAACAAATTTATTTTCCACTGCCAACTCTTCAGACCAGACGGTCAGATCCAAGGGTTTCGCCGTTCAGGACCCCAGTCAGGATGACCGCTGGGCGAGGGACCGTCTGGCGGGACAGAAGGGGCAGCTGCTCAGGAACTCTCATATGCAGGGATCCCTGGTCTGTCCCTCCAACCCAACAGCGGCCTCGACCTCCCCACCCGTCCGCGGGAGGAGATGGGTCACCCGATGGAGTCCCTGTTCGGCGCAAACTGAAGGAAGTGACCCGATTAGGGCCACCCGGGTCACTCGCGACCACCTCTCAGCCTTCCATACAAATGAAGAGTCAGTCAGACAGTAGAGAATACAAACCAAGTATATGTTTATTCAGATACACTCGAGCGGAGACCCGTCTGCCCAGTCGCTTAGGGGTGCTGCAGAGAGGACTGACTTCAGCAAACAGAGATACATTATGTACATTTCAGAACCAAGGAAGACCCGCCCATAATGGAATTTTACAAGCAGGTGCAGCTAAAACAAAGAAGTACAGTAGGATGAACTTCGACTCTGAGGCCGCGCACACATTATCTCTATGCCAAGGTCGTTTTGTCCGTGCCTACCGCTCGACTAGTGGGAGAAGGCCTCTATCTAGTGGGAAAGGTATACGCTAATAAGAACAGTGTATTCATTAGCAGAGCAAGGCCTAACCTTGGAGAAATGAAACTTTCCACAGCCTGCTTCTCGAGGAGGGAATACGCAGTTAATGGCATGATTCAAAATGGCGGCTAAACATAAAATGGTGCCGCGAATGCTAACTTACATGGAACAACGCACGAACAAAATAGAAAAAACATATTCATTTCATCAGATGTGGGTATCAGTTGCTGTCCCTATACCTCTTGAGAAGACACCCTCTGTCGTGTAGTTCCTATAGTACCCATGCAGGACCTGCGCGTTTGGATAACATAAACCGTGGGCTTGGTGGCAGACTGAGTCTGTGCACACCCACCGCGTAGGTTAGCCTGATTTGCATTAGCTAGCTCACAGTGCCACTAGAATCTCCTCTTATCGGGGAGAGATTAGTTTCTGGCAACCTTAGACCATGACAACCCTAATTCCTCAGAATCGTGGAAACAATGTACTACCTTTCGCTCAGTCACTCGTGCTTACTTATTCGGTTTGTCTCAGAGAGTTGCACAGAATAAACAGTCTGGGCGTTTCAATAAGTATTTATTGAACAGTTGTTATTCTAGTGTAAAATATATGTGCTGCAGAAACCAGCAGACAATAGCAGAGATATATTATCAGCAGTACCATAAAAGCAAAGGGATAGAACAGTTCTACCATATTGCAATAATCATGAATACATACATGAATATAAACAGCATTATGAAAGTGCGCGTACTCCTACGATGCCTAACTAGATGTACCTGAGTGTACCTAGCATATGTGTAGGTCTAAAAGCCTAAGAGCCAAGAATCCTTCTAGGATTTAGTCAAACCCCCATACCTGAATAGAGAGAGTGTGGGACCCCGTCCTGGTCTCGAGTTGGACACCCCGCAAGGGCTGTGTTAGACTGCTGTCAGCTGGAGCGACTGCATGCAGGAGCCTCAGCGTCTCTGGTCAGTGTGTCAGCATGGAAGTCTCGGTTCCCTCTGTCTTACCGGGGTAAGATGTGGTATATTTATACCCTGAAGACTCTAGTTGCTTCGTATGGTTTGTATTGGCCCTTGTTAGACTTGAGGAAGACATCCGGGGTGAACTTTGTACATACATATTATGCAGGTGGTGTATTCCTAGAGAGCCATGCATAATTGATGAGTACAGTGTGGGCCTGCGTTTGGGAAAAACCCTGCTGTATTCAAAACCACAGGATAGATAACGTTCAGCCCTCAGAGCTCGTTGTGTACTAGCGAGGACCAATGTAGGTGAAAGATCATGCCTATATAAGGAATCATGACTATAATAGGACATGTACAGTTATGACCGTAATAGGGCATATGCGGCTTTGACCATAATAGGGCAAGTACGAATATGACCATATTAGGGCAAATATGAATACGTCCATTTTAGGGCATGTATGAACGGGTCTACATTAGGGCCTCTATACGGGACATAACACCTCCTCATGCAGGTGTAGTGTTGGGGTACTATATGGCTTAGAACACTTGTATGCAATCATTTCCTGGAAAGCACCATCCCGCCATCACATTATAATCAACATAACTCAGTCATATCAATACAGTTTAACATTTAAACCATAATACCTTCACATGACCTATATGTGCGCGGGGCTTTCCTTTCCCATACTTTTAGTTCACATAACCAAACCTTTCAACCCTTCTCAGAGCCTTGTGCTCTATCATTTGCTCATTACTGCATAGGTAATGTGTGGCAAGACTGGACTTATCAAATGCTATAAATGCGTACCAGAATGGGATACTGGGTTTCCCGCCGCTAGACACCAATGTTGGAAAACGAGGCAGTAACTGTGAGGCCTGCACAAATAACATGTCTACATTTGTCCTTCACTGGTTACCAAACACCCCATTGTAGCGCTAGACTCTCAGAGGGTAGCATTGCAGAGCAGTCTAAGGCTTACTCAAGGGAGGTGGTGTGGGCTAGTAATCGCCATTTACCAGTACGCAGAAATAACACTCAATAATTGATTGTCCAGTCTGTACTTTGCTTTATAAAAGGAAGAGTACATTTATTAAACACACACACTACTCAATACCATGCAACAATTTACAAATGTACATAAGCTGTTGGAATTACTTTGTGACATTGCATAACCTTCCCACCCCTCCCGCAGGGGGTTTGGGGTCTAGTACCACCACTCCCATGTATGCACATCATCTTGCCCCCTAGTGCAGTAGGTTGACCATAACTTGGCGTGAGGACCTTGCCCACTGGCACCATCCCAGTGGCGACCCACCCCATTATCTCAACAAGCATTTATAAGGGGAACACCTGCCCTAGTGACACATAACCCTGACTGAGCATCTTATACTGACCATACAGTATAACATAACATAACAGGTGTATTTGTAAAGCGCACGATTACCCGTAGGTGTCCTGGCGCTGAATAACAGATGTTTATTGTTACCCAACTCAATGGTACTCATTTTATCGACCTCAGATGGATGAAAGGCTGAGTGGACCCGCCGGGATTTGAACCTGTGACCATGAGGTCGAACACAGGCCCCTGCAGTGGCTGCTTTAGTCCACTGGGCCACCAGACCCGGCATACACCCCTGAATCACAGTGGCTGGCAATCTGGGTGGTTCATTACTTAGTGCAGTAGCAAGAATACATGTTTTGGCATCACTTAGAATGACAGTACCTATCATGTCTGGTCACTTTGACAATGCATTTCAATTAAAGCCCCTAAAGGCATCACCATTATAATCACAGGATTAAGCATGTACAGCCAGACACCCTAGCAGGAATGTCCAGCAACATAACCCCGCTTTGCGTAAGGTCTCACATTACTAACCCTGGGCAAAGCACTACGCTACGCTCGCGTAGTTTGCGAAGTTTGCGCTACTTCGCACAACGCGAATTGTACGTAGCACAGTGCAAACACGCGTAGCGTAGTGCAGCGGTCATTTTTTGCTTGCTCGCGGTCCTCAACGTCAAGTTGGCGACCGCGAGCAAGCAAAATGACATCCCGGCGAGACTTTTTCCTCGTTCGCGATCAGCAACATCAAGTTGCCGATTGCGAGCGTGGAAAATAAACCTCCCGGCGAGATTTTCAACGCGGGGAGGTCAGGTTTCTCATTGCGAGTGGTCACGTATGCTCGCGACCACTCGCGATGAGAAACTACCAGTCCGCGTTGAGAAAGCTGCCGCTCGAGTAAAAATCTACTCGAGCGGCAGTAAAAGACAGCTCGCACTGTGCAAGATGCCGTTTTCAATGATTGCACAGTGCGGACAAGCATCCGGCACTGTGCAATCATTGCGAACAGTGCACTGCGTAGCTCGCGTAGTGTGAATTGCACTTTGCGTAGCTTCGCGTAGCGCTACTTCGCGAACTACGCCCAGGCTTACACATTACACATATGACTTCCAGTCCCTCAAAAGAAATAACATCAGGTAAATGCACCTCTCGTGCAATTGCACCTCTCCACCTCCAGGAGATGCCCTTCTGCAGACATCCCTAGTTCGGCCCTTCACACCTTGGTGCAGTCCCGAACACACACACACCCAGCTGAAGAACAAAAGTTCCAGCCACAGGTTGCTGTTGGAGGATGGCTGAGCCCTTGAGGGGTTATTTCCGTTAAGTCTCCAGAGACTTAGGGGGGACTTTCCTCTTTGGTGCTGGGGGAGTCTGCGCTGCTCCTGCAGCTCCCCCTGCACCTCTGCCTGCAAATGGTGGTGACCCCTTCCTCCGGGGGTCACCAGATGCTGAAACAAGGAGCTTTCCCCATGCCCGGCAAGCCATTATGGGGTGCATCGTGTTCTGCCCTTGCATATTAGAGCAGCGCCTCTCCAGCTACTCCGGGGAGAGCCGCACTGCCATCTCGGGCGGTCCCACACCGTATCTGCTCTTCGGTGGGGGCCCGGTCCCACCCGGACCCCGTTCCTGCAGGTCGAGTGTCCTTGCAGGTCGGGGAGCCCACCCCCGGCTGCTCCGTCTGGCCTGCACCCTCGTGTGTGGCCGCGGGAGCCGGAGCGTCCATTCTGGTCTGCCCACTCCTGCGGGCAGATACCAAGACTGCTGCTGGCCCAGCGAGGCCTCGGGGAAGTGCGAGGGCACTCCCCCTCCTTCCCGCTGCTGCAGAGAGTGCGGTGGCACTCCCCCCCCTCTTTCCCACTGCTGTGGGGAGTGCAGCGGCACTCCCCCCCCCCCCTCCTCTTCCAGCTTCACACCGGGGCCCGGAGGTGGGGATCCCGGACCCTGGGAAATCTTCACGGGGAGCGCAATGGCGCTCCCTGGCTTTTCTTCTCCTGGCAGGGAGGAGGCGCGATGGCACGCCCCCCTGCACTGCACCGCAACCACCAGGGCCCGGAGTTGGGATCCCGGGTCCCGAGACCTTCACAGGGAGCGCAACGGCACGCCCCAGCTTCATTTTCGGCGGGGCCCAGGGTTGGGGGTCCTGGTCCCAGAGACCTCTTCAAGAGGGGGGGGCGCGACAGCACCCCCCCTTCCTCTGGTGTCTTCGCGGGGCCAGGGTGGGCTCCTGGCACCCCCCTTGGGTACATTTTCACGGGGAGCGCGACGGCGCTCCCTGACTTTCTCTTCTTCTGGGGGCAGCCCCCGGGACCTAACCCATCCCGGGGGCCCATCTAAGACCGGCGGCGGAGCCCCACCCGATTCGTCGTCGGTCAGTTCAGCAGAAACAGTGTTCACAAGGAACTCATTTTTCATTCAGATGCTAATTTTCGCAGCAATTAATGTATCCTGCTTGATTCAAGCAAAAGAGGTAACAAAATAATAGGATAAGGCCCTAGTTAATTTAAGGCACATCACTATTTAGGCAATTTCAATGTTGCTACCCACAGTAGAATAATATGGTTTCTTCCTCACTTTAGCCAAAGTGAGCGTTGTTTATTATTGCATTATTATTTTAAGAATTTTTACATACAAAAAAGGCATAAGAGAAAAATACTTCCTGTCAGTGTATCTACATTATATACATTTGCATATTTGAAAGTGAATAATGCGCCCCAGTGAGATGTCCATAACCAAACCCATGTAGTATATACAGTGCAGTGGAGAATTTACAACAATGGTTATTGGTACATGGAAGAGGAGCCAGTTGGAATAAAATACAGTAAAATAATTGGATTTGATGGGGGCTCTCCCTTTCTAAAAAGCCAACGACGTTTCGACCCTCTCGTGGTACGGGGTCTCTTCAGGACAAGAATTCTGGGGACGGGATTGAATCCAGAAGCCCAACGGTGGTATCAATAACTGAATCACGATGTGTGAGTAGTCATTCTCTTGGATTAAGATGTAGGGTATTTCCAATTGGAAAGCGAAGCCACAGCTTGGCTTCCGAAGATGTTCACAGTAACACAGATACTGTATATCCTTACTAGAATTAGCAGATGAAAGTCTCAATGTCACTAAATGGGACAAGGCATGGACCGATGAGTGGACACAGCCAGGGAACTAATTGTTTGGCGAGGTGGCGCTGTTAATCACAACTAGTCGGTCAGGGCAGAGGTCAAAGGTCACCTACCTTCCAGGGGGCATATCTCAGCTCCCAGGGGACCGATTTCCACAATTTTGGCCTCTTTTTGCTCCTGGTGGCCAGCCCTAGCCACTCCGCCGCCCTCCTGGTCTCAAGGAGGGTGAACTCAGCAGGGAGCTGTCTTCATTGGCTCCCTGCCCAGCCTTTCACCTGGCTCTCCTTCTGGGCCTCTTCTTCTGCGCAGAGGCCCAGGCTCCTCACTGGCCCTGGACTCCCTCAAAGGCAGAGTCCTGGGACAGTGAGGGGGTTCTTCCTTCCAACTGCCCATTGCGCCAGGCTCCAGCACCAGTCTTCCTCATCAGGACCACACCCCAGAGAGAGCTCCTCTTCCTCTGGAAGACCTTTTAAAAGAATTTGGAGGGGGCTGGCAGGAAGGGTCTACTGTCTTATCCTGCTGGCACAAATCACCTCTCTGCCCCTGCTCCCTCCTTTCTGCACAGGCCTCAGGGATATTCAAAATGGCGTCGTCCAGGGGTCTCATGCCACATGGTCTCTGAAAAGCCCCCTTCCCCTCTGGCTGCCTTCATGGCCGCAGACCTGGTGTCTGGCACCGGGTGACAGCTGCTGATGGATAACCTGCAGCTCCACCCTTATCTCTCCCTCTAGGAGGGGAGATCTTCGCCCTTGGAATGCTTGCAGTGAAGGGCTAGGCCTCTGATGCTACAGCTTGGGGAGGAAGGTAATTAATCCAGCCTGGCAGGGTCACACACAGCCAGGCTCTGGTTATGAGCGGAGTCAGAGGAATATGACATTTCTGGATGACCCATAAACAGTACAGATATGGCTTTGGACTCCGCAGAATACGTCCTTTTACACAACTTACAGTGTACTTTGGTGCATGTCTGGAATCTGTAGGCCCGAGGGAAGTGAAACTACTCCATGTGGTCCCCATCTTCATAGGAGAGTACTGGAGTGTTCCTACAGTGGAAACTGTAAAGCACACTGACTTTCCCGCACATGCGTCTCCCCTCATAATATAGCCTATTCCATGTCACCACCCAACTCTGCATAGTTCCTGCCACACCAGTCTATCTGTACCTGTTCCTGGGCTGCACACGACAGGAATCTCCCCTGCGCAGCCCTTACATGGGGTGCACACATGTGTGTACACGTGTCTACATGTAACCAGTCCAGTGCCCCTTACCCCGGCTGCAGCGCAGTGGCCTTCTCTCACAAGGGGGACACCGGTGCAATCCACATGCAGTCTGTTTCATCATGAGTTCACTGAGTCCCAGCTTATGAGGCTCTCCCACAGTAAAAGCAAAAACATTTGGTGTTCGAAAAGCGAAAAATTTGGGCGGCTCAGATGGTCAGAACCAGCTTCTAACAACGTGCTAATACATCCACACAATAATGTTTGGTAAATGTGTGTGGTGTAGACCATGTAGCTGTTTTACATATGTCAGCTATGGGAATGCCTAAAAAGGCCATAGATGCTCCTATTTTGCGAGTAGAATGTGCTCTAGGAGGTATAGTTAAAGTTCTTTTAGCTTTAACATAACAAGTTTGAATACATTTAACAATCCATCTAGAAATACCGGATTTAGGGATAGGATTTTCTTTATGAGCTGGAGCAAATGCAACAAAAAGTTGTTTTGCGAAAATCTTTTGTTCTATCGATATGGTACAATAGCGCTCTTTTGACATCAAGTGTGTGTAGAGCCCTTTCTGCTACCGAATCAGGTTGAGGGAAGAATACAGGTAACTCAACTGATTGGTTAATATGAAAAGCAGAAACTACTTTTAGAAGGATTTTGGATTTGTACGAAGAACCACTCTATGTTTAGAAGTTGAAAGAAAGGTTCTTCTAAGGGTAGTGCCTGTAGCTCACCAACACGCCCTACTGAAGTGATAGCAATGAGAAAGGCAACCTTCCATGAAAGAAATTGTAATTCACAATTGTGTAATGGCTCAAAAGTTGACCCATAAGCCTTGTGAGAAGAATGTTAAGGTTCCATACCGGGGCAGGTGGTATTATTCTCTAAAGGCCTTCCATAAAGGCTTTAATTACTGGAACCTTAAACAAGGATAAATGTTGTCTGTTTTGTAGATATGCAGCTACTGCTGCAAGGTGTAGTTGAATAGATGTGTAGGCTGAGCCAACTCGCTGTAGATGCAAAAGGTAACAAATAATATTTTGTATAGATGTATATAATGAATCATTTGTGTTATTACAATATATAACAAACCTTTTCCACTTTGCTGCATAACATGCTCTAGTGGTAGGTTTCCTTGCCTCTTTAAGAATTGTCATACAATCTGGTGGTAGGTTTAGGTATTCAAACTCTATGGCTTCCAGTGCCAGATCGCTAGATTGAGCTGCTTGGGGTTTGGATGTCTGATTTCTCCATGGTTCTGTGTGAGAAGATTGGAAGTGAGGTGCAGCTTTTGGTGTGAAACCACTGACAGGTATAGTAGTGTGGTGAACCATGGCTGACGAGCCCATGTGAGAGCCACTAGAATCAGTGTGGGAGATGTCTGCCTGAGTTACCGAACTAGAAATGGAAGGAGAGGGAGAGGCGGAAAAGCGTAAGCAAATATCCCTGACCAGTTCATGCATAGGGCATTACCTTTGGATAGATGGTGTGGGAATCTGGAGGCGAGGTTTGGGCATTTTGAGTTCTCTGCTGTGGCAAAGATCTATCTGTGGAAACCCCCATTTTGGAAGTATGGAAGGAGAACTTTGGGATAAAGTTACCATTTGTGTACTTTTTGCTGTATCCTGCTGAGGAGGTCGACAAATTGGTTGTTGATGCCTGGAAGGTGTTCTGCCAGAAGATTAATTTTGTGATGTATTGTCCAACGCCAAATGGTCTGAGAGAGGTGTGACATAGCTTTCATATTGTCCGTCCAGACTAAGACAACTTTCCCAACCAGGTGAGGCTGAAAAGCTTTTAGTGCTAGGTAAACAGCTAGAAGCTCCAAGTAACTGATGTGGAGACTTTTGTGTTTGGCGTTCCATAAACCCTGAATTGTTAAATGCTGAAGATGGGCACCCCAGCCTGTGAGAGATGCAGCTGCTGTTAGTACGACTTGTGGAGTTGGGTCGCTGAAGGGCCACTTTTTTGATAGGTTTTGTGTGTTCCACCACTGCAGAGAGCGATGGGTGCGGCTGTCTACCAACACTAGATCTGTTCATTGACATTGCGATTGATTCAACTGACGTGCTA
The DNA here is from genome assembly GCA_963921515.1 of Calotriton arnoldi. Lineage (NCBI taxonomy): Eukaryota > Metazoa > Chordata > Amphibia > Caudata > Salamandridae > Calotriton > Calotriton arnoldi. Next base: position 858,284 of record CAWUFW010007092.1, on the reverse strand, counting down.
AGCATTCTTGTAGAGGACGCATGTGTAATCTTGCAGGAGGCACTATTGCAATGCATGATGCCATCATCCCTAACAGTTGCATACAAGTTTTGACTGTCAGGTATTGATTGTTTTGAAACTGTAGTAATAAAGTTTTGAATTCTGGCTGTACTGGGAGATGCTAGCGCTGTATGATTTTTATCATTGCTCCCAGATATAGCTGCCGTTTTGAAGGGTTGGAGATGGGACTTTTGTGCATTGACTGTAAATCCCAATCGATAAAGGAGGTTTATGGTGAATTGAGCGTGTTGTAGACACCTTTGCTGTGTGTTGGCTTTGATGAGTCAATCGTCCAGAAATGGAAAGACATGAATTTGTTGTCTTCTTAAATGAGCTGCTACTACTGCCAAACATATGGTAAATACTCTGGGTGCAGCAGTCACTCCGAATGGGAGTACTTTGAACTAATAGTGATATCTTGCTAACACAAATCTGAGAGATTTGCGATGTGCTGGGTGTACAGGAATATGGAAGTATGCGTCCTTTAAGTCTAGTGTGGATATAAAGTCACCTTGCTGTAGAAGTGGAAGCACTTGTTGATGGGTAACCATATGGCAGTGCTCTGACAGTATGGAAAATGCTACTTACCAGTATGCATCTGTTCTTGGCATGTAGAGCTGCAGAGATTCACACTATGTGCATAGATCGCCATCTGGTGTTGGGCTTGGATGCTTGCACCTTGTTGTTGTCTTGGAAGAAGTCTTTGTAGTCACGAGATAGGGGACTCCTCCCTTGGACGATAGTGCGCATGGGCATCGACTCCATCCTCAGATTGTTTTTCGCCATGAAGGGAAATGATGGAGCTTGTAAGAAACAGAAAGATGTCCATGAGAATGTATCTAAGATAACACTGGAACAGATACAGGTTCCGGGGAGGTGGGTGGGTGTGTGAATCTCTGCAGCTCTACATGCCAAGAACAGATGCATACTGGTAAGTAGCATTTTCCGTTCGAGGCATATGAGCTGCAGAATTCACACTATGTGCACAGACTGTACAGCAGTGTCTCCCCTAGCGGTGGTCGCCTGTACCTGTTGCAGTAGTTTGAAAAGGTGTTTTAAGAACAGCTTGGCCTACAGAAGCTTGTTGATTTGCCTGCACATCTACACAACAGTGTTTGGTGAAGGTGTGTGTAGTAGACCATGTTGCTGCCTTACAAATGCCCCTAGTTTGCGTGTTGAATGCGCTCTAGGGGGAATTGTTAACATACGTTTTGCTTTTTGGTAGCATATTTGAATACATTTTACTATCCATCTGGCAATTCCAGCTTTGGAAATAGGATTGCCTTTATGAGGTGGACAAAAGGCCACGAATAGTTGCTTTGTTTTCCTAAAGGCTTTAGTCCTGTCTATATAGTAAAGTAGAGCTCTTTTGAGGTCAAGGGTGTGAAGAGCTCTTTCTGCTACAGAATTAGGGTTCTGGAAAAATACTGGTAACTCTACTGATTGATTAAGATGGAAAGCAGAGATTACTTTGGGAAGGAATTTTGGATTTGTCCTAAGAACCACCTTGTTATGATGTATTTGTAAGAATGGTTCTTGTATGGTTAAAGCCTGGATCTCACTTACTCTTCTGAGAGAGGTGATTGCAACAAGGAAGGCTACTTTCCATGTTAGGAATTGTAATTCGCATTTGTGTAAAGGCTCAAATGGGGGACCCATGAGCCTAGTAAGAACAATGTTTAGGTTCCACACTGGAGAGGGTGACAGTCTAGGTGGAATTATTCTTTTGAGGCCTTCCATAAAGGCTTTGATCGCGGGTACTCTAAACAATGACAAATGTTGTCTGTTTTGTAGGTAGGCGGCTAGGGCAGCCAAATGTAATCTTATTGACGAGTATGCCAGATTACATCTTTGTAGATGTAGCAAATACCAGATAATGTTCTGAATTGAAGCATCTAACGGGTGAATTTTGTTATTGTTGCAGTAAATGACAAATCTTTTCCATTTAGCTGCATAGCAAGCTCTAGTAGTGGGGAGTCTGGCTTCTTTAATAATGTTCATACAGTCGGGTGGGAGGTTAAGGTAACCGAACTCTAGGATTTCAGGAGCCAGATTACTAGATTCAGTTGTGCTGGATCTGGGTGCCTCATCTCTCCATGGTCCTGCGTTAGCAGGGTTGGGGAGAGAGGTAGTTTTTGGTGTGGAACGACTGAGAGTTCCAGGAGTGTTGTGAACCATGGTTGCCGTGCCCATGTGGGAGCAACTAGGATCATTTTGAGAGACTGTTGTTTGAGCTTGCGTACTACCAGTGGAATGAGTGGGAGTGGCGGAAAAGCGTACGCAAATCTGCCGGACCAGTTCATCCATATCGCATTGCCCTTGGACAACGGGTGTGGGAACCTGGCGGCGAAGGTTGGGCATTTTGCGTTTGCATGGGTGGCGAATAGATCTATGTCTGGTTGGCCCCACATGTGGAAGAACGGTTGAAGAACTTGCGGATGAAGTTCCCATTTGTGTATCTGTTGAGTTTGACGACTTAACAGATCCGCTATCTGATTGTTTACCCCTGGAAGATGTTCTGCTAGAAGATATCTTTTTTGTGGAATGGCCCATTTCCATATACTTTGCGCTAGATGGGACAGCTGCAAAGAATGTGTGCCTCCTTGTTTCTGTATGTAATACATTGCTGTTATGTTGTCTGTGCGGACTAGGACAGCTTTGTTGAGGAGGTGTGTTTGAAACGACTAACGCTAGAAATACTGCCAGTAATTCTAGGTAATTGATGTGGAACAGTTTCTGTTGAGTGGACCACCTGCCCTGAACTGTGTGGCTCAGGAGAGGGGCTCCCCAGCCGGTGAGTGATGCGTCTGCTGTTAGCACTATCTGTGGAACTGGCTCTAGGAACGGCCGCCCTGTGGAAAGGTTTTGTATGTTCCACCACTGCAGAGAGCGATGTGTGCGGCTGTCCACCAACACCAGATCTGTAAGTTGACCTTGAGCCTGGTTCCACTGACGTGCTAAGCATTCCTGTAAGGGGCGCATTGAAGTCTTGCGTGAGGTACAATGAAAATGCAAGAGGCCATCATTCCTATTAGCTGCATAAACACGCGTGCTGGGAGAGCGTGTTGGGGCTGAAACTTGGAGATGAGGGTTTGCATACTGACTATCCTTGCTGGATTGGGGTATGCTAGAGCTTTGGAAGGGTCTATTGTGGCTCCTAGATACTGATGTACGTAGGAGGGATAAAGGTGTGACTTGGTGTAGTTTACTGTGAACCCCAAGTTGTGTAGAAGCTGAATGGTTTGGAAAGTGTGGTGAACACATTGGTTGTGTGACTTGGCTTTTATGAGCCAGTCGTCGAGGTATGGAAATACATGGATTTGTTGTCTTCGCAAGTGCGCTGCTACTACTGCAAGGCACTTTGTGAACACCCTGGGTGCTGTAGTCACTCCGAATGGAAGGACTTTGAACTGATAGTGTTGGCCGTCCACTGTGAACTTTAGGTATTTTCTGTGAGCAGGGTGTATGGGAATATGGAAGTAGGCGTCCTTGAGATCTAGTGTGGCAAGGAAGTCGTCTTGTTGGAACAGTGGAAGGACCTGTTGAAGAGTGATCATGTGAAAATGATCTGACTGTATGTAGAGATTGAGAGGTCTGAGGTCCAGGATTGGCCTTAGGGTACTGTCCTTTTTGGGGATTAGGAAGTAGAGAGAATACACTCCTGTCCCTTGATGTTGTATGGGAACTGGTTCTATTGCATGTTTTTAAAGCAGCGAAAGAACTTCCTGTTTGAGGAGTGTGAGATGTTCCGTGGACATTGGACGCTGTTTGGGTGGTATGTTGGGTGGGGTTGCTGTAAGTTCCAGGCAGTAACCATACTGGATAATTTGTCTCACCCACTTGTCTGTAGTGATGGAATTCCAGACAGGTAGGACATAGCTGCCAAGGTTTCAGATTGCCATGTGACACATTTTCATAATTTCAGCGAAATTATGAGTGACATTTCAGCGACTATGAGTGACACTTTATCGCAAGCAAAAATCATGCAATGAAGACGAGGGAAACTTCTAAATATCAGAAATTACAGCCATTTGAGCAACCAGAAACTCCAAGAAGTTTTTGAAACTGCTGCAGAGCACTGAGTGGCAGCAGGCTGCCTCACAGTGAGATAATACGACGAAGTAAGTAGTAGTACTTACGTTTACAGCTTCAACTTTTTCTGCTAGTAAAGTTGAGTGGAGCGTCGAGTGGTGCAGGCTCTGTGTGCTCTCCCCGCACTGTACGCAGCGCCCACCCGATGCAGCCACTGAACAGGCAGCCAGGACTGGAGGCCTCATGATCATCATGCCGCGCCGGCGCTGCCATCTGCATGATTCATTGTGAGACTCACTCACTGAGTCTCACCAGCGGCATCGCGTGACGCGGTCGACGACGCGATGCAGCTCACTGACTGCAGAGTGTCACTGACTCTGATGTCTGCCGCCCCCGTGAGTCAGTGTGAGACTGACCTCGCCCCGGTCGCGCCGGTGTCCAATGCAACGCACCGGCCGGGGTAATTTTACCGTGCACCACGGTACCAAGTGAGGCTGGCTGCGGCCACTGTGGCAGTGCGCCTGACTCTCTGCTGCTGGGACGGCAATCATCGGCGGCGGACGGGGACGACATCATCGCTGTGAGGCACAAGTCTGCAGCACAAGTCGCCGGTCCATGTCCCTGCCCGCCGCTTCTTCACTCTGGACGACCGCGACTCGAGCCTCACTTCCTGCTTGCTTCCTGTGTGTAAAGGGCGTGAGGTCATGGGCGCCAGGCACCGCTGTGCACAATCCAGTTAAGGCACGGCTTGAGGGCAGGCCCGCCGCCCCGCCGGGTCTTATTGGCCAGGTCACGAGCCAGTCGTCCATCATGAGGGGATCAATTATGTCGTCAGTGCGCCGCGGGCGCCGGGAATCTGCATTCAGAGCCAGCAGCTGCAGCCTGCCCGGCGCCCATTTAATTTTGCAACATTGTAGCAGCAGGAGCACCTAATCATATCTGAGAGCAGCAACGAACACAGATGATGTCAATTACTTAGTCTCTGTCTCCTGGAGGGGCAGGCTGGCAAGTGTCTGCGGGGAGCCGTGCACTCTCAGAGCAGTCGGCGCACACTAGGTCAGAGGCACCAGGCAGCGCGCGCCGCGCGCTAGCACCCTGGCGTTATGGTTTTTAGCCAGTTTCAGCGCTGTCAGCAGAATGGGCAAAAATGCGTGACAATGCATTTCAGTGCGGTGATGCGGAACACCACACTGAAATGCGTTAGAGTCACGCCTGATGCGTGATACTTGGCAGGACTGGTAGGAACTGTGAGAGTCTCCCCCCGACCGGAGTGGAATGGTCTGGAGGGAGTGGAGGTAAGTCACTACTTATTAGTGGGAGAGGCGCGAGTGTTGTGGTTACCTCGGCCTCTTCCTTTGTTGTTATTCCCCCTGTATCCACCTCTAAAATATCCCTTGTTGGGGGAAGTTTGTGAGGGGGTCTTGTAGGAGGAAGAAGCAGCGTCTGCACTGATGTTTTTGGATGCTCCTCTATAGAAGGAGCGTCGAAAGGAACCTCGTGTGGATGGGGACTGTAATGCATCCATGGACTTAGCAGTCTCCGTGTCTTTTTTCATTTTTTCTAGAGCTGTATCCACAGCTGGGCCAAAAAGTTGTTCCTGATTGAACGGCTGATTGAGGATAGTTGTTTGTACCTCCTGTTTAAAGCCAAAAATGCGCAACCAGACATGCCTGCTTAGTAACACACTAGTGTTAATGGACCTAGATGCGGTGTCTGCTGCATCGAGGGAACACTTGATTGATGCATTGGTTATTAATTTGCCCTCCTGAATTAAATCATTGGCCTTGGTCTTATATTGATCAGGCAGATGTTGCAATAGGGTTTCCAGCTGGTCATAATGGGTCCTATCATACCTGGCAAGTAATGCCTGCGCATTGGCTATCCTCCAGTTATTAGCTGCTTGGGCAGCAACTCGTTTGCCGGAAGCGTCTAATAATTTGGACTCTTTGTCCGGAGGTGGAGCATCACCGGAGGTCTGAGAGTTGGCACGTTTTCTAGCATTGGTCACCACTAGAGAATCTAAAGGGAGTTGACCCTTGATGTAGGTGGGATCATTGGGAGCGGGTTTATATTTTGTCAATTCTGGGATTGAGAATTCTAGCTCTTACGGGGTCTTTGAATACGTCTGGTGCGTGTTTAATGACGCCTTTTAACATCGGTAAGGTCTGTACAGTCCTTTGTGACTGTGCAAATGTGTCTATCAGGAAGTCCTCCTCTATAGGTTTCGAATGCATTTGAACGCCATGGTACTTGGCAGTCCCGTCTATAAGCTGACCAAAACCAATATTGTCATCTGGGGGAGATGGCTTTGTGGGGTATGCATGAGGATCAGGAAGGTCTGGAGGATCTACTGGGTCATCATAGTCATCCCAATTGTCCTGTGGTGTGTGTGCGTCATCATCAGGGTCAATAAAAGGGTCATTATCTCCCCCCCCCCCTAAATTATCATCATCTTGTGGTGATGGTGAGTATGTTGGAAGTATGGGAGAATTTGGAGAAAAGAAAGGTTCAGTAGGAAGAACAGGAGAAGAGGGTCGTAAAGGTGAAGTGGCACAGTGTCTTCTTTACAGGCACCTCAGGGATGTGTGGAGTGTCGAATTTTCTCTTGTTGTGTGGAACATTGATGATATGTCCTGTTTTAGGGTCCACTTGGAGAGTTTTTTGTTGCGGATCGATGGGATCCGGTCGAAGAAGTTCTTCCTGTTCGGTAGTCGCCTTCGGCGCCGATTTTTTCGGCTCCGAGCGAGGTTTAGATTTCTGCTCTGGAGCCTTGGAAGGGGTTTTTGGATCCTTCAGCTTCGAGGTGGAGTCGGAAATCTTTTTCGGTTCCGAAGATTTTGGTTTCGGATCCGAGGCCTTTTCTTTCGGCGCCGAGGTGCTCGGTGCCGATGGCTTTTTGGGGATTGCGAGAGCAGGACGAGCTCCCGGCTTCGGTGCCGATGGCGTCGGCGGGGCGGTGATATGGGGCTTGCTCGGTCCCGAGCCGCCGGAAGGCTTATCCTTTGTCTTCGGAGCCGGGCCCGGGGCTTCTGAAGCTTTGTTTCGGTCGCGACTGGGGCCAGCAGGCGAAGTCTTGACCGGAGCCTTCTTTTTTTGAGGTGGGGTTGGGGTAGGGGCAGTTGTACTCACTCGTTGACCTGGAGTGATGTGGTCGTCTGAGTCGGAGTCGTCTGCCTTGGAAACGATTTGCAGGTCCTCCAAATCATCCTCCGGGACATCAGGGCCTTCGTTGAAGATGTCCTCCGGCACCGGAGCTGCTCGTTGCGCCATAACTTGTCGTCGGGCCCGGCGATCACGGATAGTCTTTATATTCGAAAGGAGGCGCAGGCTTGGCAATTATTCTGGTTGTGCTCGGGCGAGAGGCAGAGGTTACAGACCTTGTGTTGGTCGCTGTGTGGGAATTTAGCTCCACACTGGGGGCATTTTTTAAATGGAGTCCTTTCCATTAGCCGTAGGCCCGAAAGGCGTCGATAGGCCCAGCGGCCCGCGTCGACGACCGGAATCGAGGAGCGCGTCGAAGAGCACGCGAACGAAGACAATACCGTCGAGTTTTTTTTATGTTTTGCGCGTCGAAAGTAGAGTACGGAACCGGAGCGCAGAAGTTACATCCGAACCCGATGGCGGAAAAAACCAATCTGAGGATGGAGTCGATGCCCATGCGCACTATCGTCCAAGGGAGGAGTCACCTATCTCGTGACTACAAAGACTTCTTCCAAGACAGCAAGGTGCAAGCATCCGAGCCCAACACCAGATGGCGATCTATGCACAGTGTGAATTCTGCAGCGCATATGCCTCGAACATATAGGTTTAACATCCTGAGATCTAAGATTGGTCTTCGAGACCCCATCCTTTTTGGGGATTAGGAAGTAAAGTGAGTAAACTCCTGATCCTTGATGTTGTAATGGAACCGGTTCTATAGCTCCTTTTATTAGAAGAGCTTGTACCTCTTGTTTGAGGAGCTGTTGGTGTTGTGGTGAGAGTTTGTGAATGCGAGGTGGAATATTGGGAGGGCTGCTGGTAAGCTCCAGGCAATAACCATGATGGATAATATCCAAAACCCATTTATCTGATGTTATTGATTGCTGAATGGGAAGAAAGTGTTGTAATCTTCCTCTGACAGGTGATGAATGGTCGGGGGGGGGAAGAGTACTAGCAAGTCACTGCTTGTTAGTGGACTAGGATGTGCATATTGGTGTACCTCTACCTCTTCCCTTAAAATTGTTCCCTCTATAACCACCTTTGTAGAATCCTCTAGAGGGGGATGATTGTGTTTGCGTTCTGTATGAAGATGCAGCTGCATCTGAGGTGTTAGTTTTGGAGCCTCTTCTGTAAAAGGAGCGACAAAAGGAACCTCTGGTAGAAGGAGATTGAAGTGCTCCCATAGATTTTGCCACTTCGGTATCCTTTTTCATTGGTCTATTTGAGGCCCAAAGAGGTGTTCCTTATCAAAGGGTGCATTAAGAATGGTTTGTTGAACTTCTGGTTTGAAACAAGAAATTCTGAGCCATGCATGCTTTCTTAGCAGAATGCTAGTGTTGATTCCCCTAGCTGCAGTATCTGCAGCATCTAATGCACACCCGACAGAGGAATTAGAAATAAGTTTCCCTTCCCGTACTATTTCCTACCCCCTTTTTTCGTGTTCCTCTGGGAGATATGGCAATAATTCTTCCATTTCATCCCAGTGAGCTCTATTGTATCTGGACAACAGACCTTGTGTATTAGCTATATGCAAATGGTTGGCTGATTGAGCAGCTACTCTCTTCCCTGACGCATCTATTAGTTTGGATTCTTTATCTGGAGGTGGTGCCTCTCCTGTTTGTGAATTTGCCCTCTTATGGGCATTAGAGACCACCAAGGAATACAAAGGCAACTGGCCCCTAAAAAAACTGGGTCAGATGGTGTGGGTTTATATTTTTTGTCCATCCTAGGTGTTAGTATACGTGCTCTGACTGGGTCTTTAAACATATTAGTATGCCTCATCATACCTTTTAACATAGGCAACATTTGTGTTGTTTTGTGTGTGCGTTTCCTAAGGTTTTGCATAGGAAATTTTCTTCTAGTGCTTCCTTGTGTAAAGGTACGCCGTGATAATTGGCTGCCCTAGCAATTAATTCCTGATATGCAGTATTATCATCAGGAGGGGAAGGTTTTGCTGGGTATAGATCAGGGTCTGTATCTTGAAGTGGGTCTATATTATAGTCATCCCATGGATCAAGTGGTGGCTGATTATAATTATAGTCATCCTTTCCTAAATCAGGATTTGTGTTAGGAGAACCTGATGGTGTAATGTGTAGAGGATCTATATCTGGTATAATGAGAATTAGTGAAGAAGGTGGAGGGGTTTGAGGAATGTTAATAGGGCTGGTAGCCATGTCCTGTTTCTTCTTCAATGGGATTCAGTGTCTGCCTTCCATTTTGAAGTATTACTGTTTTAGCTGTTGTGTCCAGTATCAGGATCTATATGAATCTTCTTCTGTTTGGGATCCAGCTTTTCTTTCATTTTTTCCAAAATCGGCTCGGGTGGTTTAAAGGGAGCGTTTTTTTGCTTCAGTGCCGAAATTTTCAGTACCGAGTTGGATTAGTCCTTTTTTCCTTTCGATTCGGAATGTTTCGTAACCAGAGGGGTATCGTCTCAGCCCGAGCCGGAAGGCTTGATTGTCTGTTTCGGTGCCGAGCCTGGGGCGTTGGAAGCAGTCTCTCGGTGCCGTCCATGAGAAACAGGCAGTGGTGGCCCAGAAGCCTTTTGTTTGGTGGAAGAAAGGTTAGGGGGCAAAGGGGCTTTATTACTTATGGCACCCTGCCCTGCTGGAACTTCTACGGACTCCAATGCAGTCTCCAGTTCTGAGTCAGATTCTTGAATAGAGAAGGCCTCCTCCTCTTCCGTTGCTGATGCCGCCATTTCCTCCTGCTCGGTTTCTTCTCCGAAGATATCCGGAGTGTGTTCAATGTTCTGCAGCTGCATGTCCCTTCGTCGAGCCCGACGGTCCTTCAAAGTCTTTTTCGATCAGAACGATCGACAAGCGTTGCAATCTTCTACCTTGTGCTCCGGTGAGCGGCACGAGTTGCAGACTTTATGCAGGTCGGTGCACGGATATTTGGAATGGCACAGAGGACAAAATTAAAACTGAGTCCGTTCCATCGGCAGAAGACTGGATAATACGGAACGGAGTGTAAGTCGACCGACGCGGCTAGGCCCGAAGGCCGCCAAAGAGGTCTTCTATATTGAAGGCAGAGTTTTCCTATTTTTTCGACACGCAGAGAATGGTGTAACGTGTACGAAACAATACCGAAGAGGGTACAGTGGTTTGCGCGCCGAGGGGATCCCGAAGAACGTTTTGAACCGGAGCGCTGCAAAGCACGTCCAAACCCGATGGCGGAAAGAAAACAATTTAACAATGGCGTCGATGCCCATGCGCATTATCACCAAAAGGAGGAGTCACCTTACCTTGTGACTGGAAAAGACTTCGAAGAAAAAAAACTTGCAAACATCCGGACCCAACACTAGATGGCAGGAGTATGCAAAAAATGTGTGCAGCACAAATGTCTCGAACAGCCATTTCTTTAAGTGCTTGGATCTATAATTGAGTTTTGTATTTTAACAATATTTGAAGTGGAATTCATTGTCCAACGATCTTTTCAATTCCACTGTAGAGGCAATGATGTATGCAAGGTTAAGAGAGAGGTGCAGTAACCAGAATGGAAGATCCTGATGGTAGAAAAAGGGAGAGGCTGGTAGAGAATGTTAGCAAGATAAATAAGCTTCACAGTGAGGGAGAGATATGGAAAATCAACTGTATAGACAGAGTTGGGATACACTTAGGGGTGCCAGAGTTAAGGCAGAAAGAGAGGAGAGTTACAGAGACGTGGCAGCAGACTGTGAGATTGACAGATAGATGGGTGAGGTAGTGAGAGAAGAGACAGTCAAGAGAGCGAAAATGTTTAAAAAAAAAAAAAAAAAAAAGCCAAAATGAGTTGAGGTATAGAAAAACAACTCCGGTAAAAGGAGTAGTAAGGCAGAGAGAAAGGTAGAGTGCAGTCATAGGTACAAAGAGCAATGAGTTGTAGAGAAAAAGATGACATATAAAGACAAAGTCGAGATAGAAAAAGAGGTGTGGTATATACAGAGAGAAAGGTGAGGGAGACAGTTGACAGACGTGAGATAGAGAAATATAGAAAGATGTAGAGAGGTGAGGTAGAGAGGGTGAGTTGAAATAGAGATGGGGTGCAGAAAGGTGGCAGAGGAGGTAATTATGAAGTAAAGTGCCTACTTTGCCCACGCTATAGTCCGGCTCTAGGCCAATAGCTGGGTATAAATCTAATTAAGGTGGTACTGCTCGTGATAATGCTGAAAGCGGGCTTCACCACATGTGCTTAGAACAGCACAGGGCACTAGGCAGAAGTTGAAGACCCACCAGAGCATCAAGTTACACACAGCAGAGCTGAGATGCAGGTGCCGCAAACTCCCCAGCATTCTACCCCAGGAGTACAGATGGGGCAGAAGGCCAAGACAAAGTTGTCATAAATTACACTTTTCCAATAAAAATCAAAAGAAGGGGTCCCTTACGACTCCAGTCTGTCTAGGCAGTATTGGCATGTGAGTGATTTTTACTTTAAAACTCTTATACATCAGGAAATCTTAAAGGCATGATTCATGAAAGTTTTGGCGATGCAATCCAATACTTCCACCTCGGGCTTCAACCTGATCTCTTTCAGGGCGCACTTACAGATATGTCAAGGGATCCTAGCAGTAAATAGTTAAAAGGCTGCCTGAGGCATACTGGCACAAACTTTATCATCAGAATATTGCTTGCCAGTGTTAAAACAAATGTGGACGTTTTGTGGGGTCTAATTACCCAAGTATCCTTCCTCGCAGTCTACATGTTTCAACCTTCCTAGAATATACTGTGGCTTTCGTCAGGACCAGTATTTCAAGGATCCCTATGGATTGCCTAATCCTTTCAAGGTCAAACAAGTGGGGAATTACCCCTACTGGCACATCATACTTCCATTCATACCATGCATAGACTTTATGCTTGCGTCCCGATTGGCTAAATCATTGGTGGATATTGATATATTTAGCTCTTCATTCTTTTTCTATCAACGAGGGAGGAGTGAGGACACTTAGGTGATTGAGCCCAACGTTTCTTTGAAGAAAATGTGAATATAAGAACCTTCACCCTCCTTTAGACCCAGAAGGAGGACCATTGAGAAGGTCACAGTAGAGAGCGATAATGTAAAAAAAAAAAAAAAAAAAAAAAGCAATACGAGTTAAAGTATAGAAAGCCAACTTGAGTAAAAGGAGTAGTAAGGCAGAGAGAGAGTGAGGTAACAGGGACACAACACAAGTGGTATAACGACCACAGCACCACCAGGCAACGGTAGCATGATCCCATCAATGCCCTCACAATCCCATTAGAGGCTTAGCAGGATCCTTTGCTCATCTGGAAATGCTCTTTGTAATTTTAGCGCTATTATACGGACCACTCTTCTAGAGTCTCTGTGGGCCAAAATGTGATCCTGGTACGTCACGAATCTTAACCAAGAAAGACTTCCAAAGTGTAGAAGAAGGTCCATTGGCCTCCGGTTGAAGATTGGATCTTAATTTAGTATCACTATCTGCAAAGTGGAATAGCTAACATAGTTAGGGAACAGGTATGCACAGGTTTGTGTGACACACGAGTGCTGCTCTTCCCCCCTCCACCCACCAGGTCACTGTCCATTTTATGACTCTTGTATGTCAGTCATGCAACACCAATGATTATAGTGATGACACTCTTCAGACACTGACAATATTTCAACTAGTTTTATAAAGGCAGGTAGTACCCTAGGAGTAACATCAAATATATTTTCATGAGGAGACTAGGGCACTGCAGAGACCCCATTTTGTGGATACACAGTACAATGACAATATATGGTGGACTGTAGCTACAATAATGTTGATCACTCTGAGGTACAAATAATTGCCTTTGGCTGGGTGGTACCACAGGTGGTCTAGGTACTGTTCGCAAACATTTTCCGGATCTAGTCGGACGCCTGCGAATAATTCTAAGGTAAGGAATCGGTGGCTAGAAGTCTCTATTAGATCGGATACATTTCAAGAGACTATATCGAACTTAGAGGACATTCCATGTATGAATTAAATTTGTGCCAACATGGGAAGTGAAGTCCGCTGAATGCTCTTGTGGCCGATATTATGCCAAGGCACTGCCAAGACATCTACATTGGGCGCAGGAGCTTGACAACATTTCTGACAGGTGCTTTTGACAGTGCTGACCTGGGCCTACCATAAACATGGGTTTCTAGGCACACAATATCTACTACAAGGAAGTACAAAACTATTCAGAACTGTGGGATTTGTGCTGCTGAAACGAGACAGTTAAATATTGGTTTTAAAATAGCACTGCATTTTAAGAATGAATGTATGACCTGATGGAATGATATAGCAGTGAAAGCATCTCTTGATGCAGAGTCTCTCTGGGAGTAAGAGGAATAACAAACAAGTGCAACTGGAGGTCTAACTTTTCAGATCATAAAAGGGTAAGAGGAATAATAAACAAGCGCAACTGGAGGTCTAACTTTTCAGACCATAAAAGGGTAAGAGGAATAACAAACAAGCGCAACTGGAGGTCTAACTTTTCAGACCATAAAAGGGTAAGAGGAATAACAAACAAGTGCAACTGGAGGTCTAACTTTTCAGATCATAAAAGGGTAAGAGGAATAATAAACAAGCGCAACTGGAGGTCTAACTTTTCAGACCATAAAAGGGTAAGAGGAATAACAAACAAGTGCAACTGGAGGTCTAACTTTTCAGACCATAAAAGGGTAAGAGGAATAACAAACAAGCGCAACTGGAGGTCTAACTTTTCAGACCATAAAAGGGTAAGAGGAATAACAAACAAGTGCAACTTGAGGTCTAACTTTTCAGATCATAAAAGGGGGAATTTGACAGTCCTGAAGACCGGTTTGAAATTCCAGCACAGACACATTACAGCCCGATTAGTCCTGCACTAGGAACGTATATTTCTGAAATGTAAAAGGTAGATCCTTGGTACTGGTGTGATCTGATGCAATGTTAACAGTGATGGAGAGAAGTAATGCTTGACAATTGCGATAATGACATGCCGCTGTGACATGTGAATGGCTCTCTGTATAGTTGCATGATGTTAATCCTTGAAAAAGATTATAATTGTTTTTTAGTTTTACGTCACATATGCAATAAGAAAACATTTAGCATGCTCAGCATTGGTGGCGTAAAATAGGTTGGTGAGGGTATATACATCTCCTTGGATTAATACAGGAACTAAGGAGGAATGTGCAACACCTGGTCACAAGTACAATCATTTGCTGAAGACTTCATCTTGTGAGCACACCCAGGATTAACTGCTTGCAGTTCATGTGCAAACAAACCTGGCCCCACAATCTATTAAATCCACCTTCCCAAATCTTCAACCTCCTGAAGGCAGAGGTTCAACCAACAGTTCTTCTCAAGGACACCATTAAGCTTAGAACCTCCTTGAAGCAGAGGTTCAACCAGCAGTTATCCTCGGAAGCCCCATTCAGCTTAGAACCTCCTTGAAGCAGAGGTTCAACCAGCAGTTCTCCTCGAAGACCCCATTCCTTTTAGAGCCTACTGAAGGCAGCGGTTCAACCAGCAGTTCTCCCTGGAAGACCCCATTCAGTTTAGAAGCTGCTGGAGGCAGAGGTTTAACCAGCAGTTCTCCTCGAAGACCCCATTCATTTAGAACCTCCTGGAGACAGCGGTTCAAACAGCAGTTATCCTCGGAAGCCCCATTCAGCTTAGAACCTCCTTGAAGCAGAGGTTCAAACAGCAGTTCTCCTCGAAGACCCCATTCCTTTTAGAACCTACTGAAGGCAGAGGTTCAACCAGCAGTTCTCCCTGGAAGACCCCATTCAGTTTAGAAGCTGCTGGAGGCAGAGGTTTAACCAGCAGTTCTCCTCGAAGACCCCATTCCTTTTAGAACCTACTGAAGGCAGAGGTTCAACCAGCAGTTCTCCCTGGAAGACCCCATTCCTTTTAGAACCTCCTGGAGACAGCGGTTCAACCAGCATTTCTCCTCGGAAGACACAATTCAGTTTAGAACCTGCAGGAGGCACCCATTCAAGCAGAAGTTCTCCACGGAAGCCCCATTCAGTGCAGAACCTCCTGTAGGCAGAGGTTCAACCAGAAGTTCTCCCCAGAAGACCCTATTCAGTTTAGAATCTCCTGGATAAAGGGTTTCAACCAGCAGTTCTCCACATAAAACCCTATTCAGTTTAGAACCTCCTGGAGGCAGAGGCTTTTCTTCCCCGGCTGTCAAAGCATGGGGTTCCCTCTCTTTGCAGCGACCATGCCTCGCTTCTTGCCTTAAAAGAAGAAATTGAAGTCCCCATGATGTTCACTTGCATCTTAAGACCACATTCTTTGCAAAGGGCATTTTCAAACGACTGCTCTGAGCAGCAGAAGCAACTATTTTTTAGGTCTCAAATATCACCCGAAAAATATAGTGTCCTAAATATTGTTTAAAAATATCACCCCAATAGGTACAGATTTTCTATTACTAATGACAATGAAGCTATATTTTTGTAAACTAGGTTTAGGAAGCAATGTTTAGGATGGAAAAATATATTCTTGTGCCATACATACCCACCTTGATGTATACTTGACTTCATAATCTTATTCACACAGCAAATAGGCTAAGTTCACATCTTCCAATCACAGAACAGAGACACAATTTTGCAAATATTTTATTAAAAAAAATAGAGCAATCAGGAAAAAAAGAACCAATTTTACATTAAATATCTTGGCCGATTGTCCATTTACCAAGAAAGATATATTTCTGTACATAGGCGAATGCTGGTAAAATAGGGTTTCTCTATAGGCACGTGCTGGCAGTGGTGATACTATCTTCTCTTCTCTCTCACACTGTAGTACAGGATCAGTGGCGCAGGCTGCGAAAACAGAGAAAAAAAAAAAGAACCACATAAACCATAAGACTGCATTCCACGCATTTAAGATCAACACAAATATGTAATCTCACCGTAGCAGAGTGTGCAATTATGGCGTGGCATACCATATACTGTGGGATTCACTACGTTGATCTTGGAGGATTTCAAGGTTGCACAATTACCTTTGTTCCTCTCTGCACAGAGCATTACTTATTTGTATAAATGTCACAATGTGCTGCTTTTGAGTTTGTTTTATAATTGGCAGGGGAATTCTCCATTAGGGCTCTGGGACTGCACCCCCTGAAATTATTTCCTTCACATTCCTGTACAAATATTAATTAGATCGATTTATTTAGAGATACGATTGTATCTCTAAACAAATCGATGTATTAAAGCACAGCACCGAGACCGTCGTCCTCGTCGCCACCAATGACATCCGAATGCTACTCGACCAGGGCCACACTGCGGCCCTCATCCTACTAGACCTCTCCGCAGCCTTCGATACAGTCTCTCACCGCACTCTCGCAGCCAGACTCCATGACGCCGGTATACTAGGAACCGCCCTCGAATGGATCCACTTTCTCTCCGGCAGAACCCAAAAGGATCAGACTCCCCTCCCCCCCCCCTCTGAACCTACAACGATCAACTGTGGAGTACCTCAAGGATCCTCTCTCAGCCCCACGCTCTTCAACATCTACATGGCCCCCCTTGCTGCCATCGTCAGACAGCATGGGCTCAGCATAGTGTCTTATGCCGACGAAACCCAACTCATCCTCTCTCTCACGAAGAACCCCGAAGACACCAGACTCAGCTTACAAGAAGGAATGAAAGACGTTGCAGCCTGGATGAGCATGAGCTGCCTAAAACTGAACTCGGAGAAGACGGAGGTCCTCGTCCTTGGACCCTCCCCCACTGCGTGGGACAGCTCCTGCTGGCCCCCTGCGCTCGGAAACCCACCCACCCCGACAGACCACACCAGGAACCTGGGCATCATTCTATACTCCTCCCTCACCATGACCCGCCAGACCAACGCCGTCGCCTCAACCTGCTTCAACTCCCTCCGCATCCTCCGTAAGACCTTCAAGTGGATCCCCCCCGAATGCAGAAAGACCGTCACCCACGCACTCATAACCAGCAGATTGGACTACGGTAACGCCCTCTATGCCGGAATCAACAAAACCCTGCTACACAAGCTCCAAACCATCCAGAACACCGCAGCCAGACTCGTTCTCGGAACCCCACGACACGAGCACATGACCCAGCACCTACGAGACCTCCACTAGTTCCCCATCGAGAAGAGAGTATAATTCAAGCTTCTCACCGACGCCTACAAATCCCTCCACAACATCGGACCCAAATACCTCAACGAAAGAGTCTCCTTCCACGTACCCAAAAGGAACCTCCGCTCCGCCGACCTCGCCCTAGCAGAGACCCCTCGCATCCGCAGAACCAGAGCAGGCGGAAGAGCTTTCTCCTACGTCGCAGCAAAGACGTGGAACGAGCTCCCAGTCAACATCAGATGCTCCCCCCCACCCTGCACACCTTCAGGAGGAGCTTCAAGACCTGGCTCTTCGACTGATCTGGAACTGCACCCCCCCCCTCCGCTCCCCCCCCCTCCCCCAGCGCCTTTGAGAATCTCACGGGTGAGTAGCGCGCTTTATAAACCCCTGATTGATTGAAAGTCTGGGCTGTCTGTCCCAGGCTGCCTGCCCGCCTCGCTCTGAATCAGGAGACGGAAGTCAGGCAGTAAATCAACTTTCTAAACTGTGACCCACAATGCAGGGCTTACTGTTCTAAAGCCCTTCATAATGAATCATTGCCATTGTAGTCTATGGCAGTATCCTCTATAGGCCAGTGACGCGGTCAGTGTCATGGTTTGGGGCGTTGTACTCTCCCTCCCTGCGTGAGAACAGGCATCCGTCATTCCCAGGCATAAATCCCACCCTTTCCCATTCGTCACACATAGGAGTGGATGCAAGCACGTGTGATCTGGTGCCTTGTTCTCTGTAATGGTAAGTGTTAGAATGCTAATCTTCTGTAATGTATTTTGTTCTGAGACCCCTCACCACGCTAACCTCCCCCACTGTGACACCAGGCCCTGGCTGCACGTCTCTAGCCCCATTAGAAGTGGAGCTGCAGCATTTGTTCCCCCGTGAAATGGATGCAAAGGATGAGCAGTCCAGGGTTCTTGTTCCCTTGTGAAGTTGACAAATATCCGAGTCAAGGGGAAAGACGCGATATGTGCTTAGTCGTCTTTCATTCCTTCTTGTAAGCTGAGTCTGGTGTCTTCGGGGTTCTTCGTGAGAGAGAGGATGAGTTGGGTTTCGTCGGCATAAGACACTATGCTGAGCCCATGCTGTCTGCCCAGACAGTTATCTGGTGTAGGACATTAAAACTGGACTGATCTTCATGCCCTTAACAACATTAAGCCAAAACATGGATTGATTCATGAACGAGTGTTAAAAACGTTAAGGCAATGCATGTCAGTGATTTAGTTCCTCTCTTATTTCAAGTTTTCCTAATCTTGCCTCCCTCGAGAGTTAGCTATTTAATTATGTTGTCTTTCTTTCTGTATTTTATTCAGTGCATACTTTGAGCTGTGCAGGTGTTTGAGGGACTTTAATTGAGAGCTCTGACTCTGAAGCCAAAGCAAAGTGCCTATCAGTGGGTTGGCCTCTCTGCAGAGCACAGAACAATGGGAATGTATTCCAGTTGTAATTGCAATTTTGTGTATGTGTGTGTGAAGGGGGTGCACAGATGTCAAAAAATATACACAGGGCAAAAGTAAAAGTAAAATACATTGCTTAAATGTGAGTGAGTGCAGTGTATGGCTGGACGTGGTGAAGTGAAGGAGATGCAAGGAAGTACATTCGTGGAAGAGTGAAAAGAGGGTGCTATAGAGGAAGGAGAGGTGGTTGAAGATGTGCAGATCATTTTTCCAATTTTTTCTTCAGCAGGAGGATCCAGCCTGGACCCAACGTTTGTCCATTAAGCTTGCCCGTGTTGTTCCCTATATAAAAGTCATGCCAAACCTTTACGCCGCACCACTTTCAAATGTCACCAGCCGCCACTGATAATTGGTTAGATAATGGGAATCCTACGGATTGGATTGCATTAACGTAGCTCTTGGCTTATGGTAATTGTGTGCACAGAACAATGTGCTTTAAAGTATCAATAATGTGATAATCTGGCACGCAATAAAGCAGTTGCGCTGAAGGGCCACTGTGATTCTGGCACATTAATAGGCAGCACAACTGTTATGAGGGGGTCTAATCTAGCATGTACACAAAGTCCTAAGCTTGTCCCTTGAAGCAAATGTAGTCCTGGGCCTGTCCAGGACCCGGAGGGGCATGCCAAGAACAATCTCTTTAATGACAATAGACTATTGTCTCCATCATACATATTAGCCGGTACAGAGGGTGTGGCAGCAGACCATGTTTCAATGATCACGTAGTCATTGCCGGACTATATTATCTGTGTCACAGGTTCACTCTTGTAAAATCCCTACATCCTTGTGCTAACAAGCCAGCGCATCTGTGCCTACATATACATGTCTGTATATGTAGTCTGCATGATACATACAAGCATTAGTGTCTGAGTGAACAGAAGTGAAGGAGGCCTGTGGATTCCATTTTGGAAAACTCTGGCCTGTTCATGAGCACAAGATAGAAGCAGCGTTACTTTTCCAGACAGTGGAAGTGTATTGCTGACATTCCCGAGACTGAAGGGAGGGGAGCTAGACATTGAAGTGGGAAAACAGGAGATGGGCCCCATTAGTAATTCAATAAGGATCTTATGCTGCAAAATGCTTCTGCTTAGTGTTCAAGTACAGCAATGTGGTGTCAGGTGAGAGTGCAGTCTCTATTTTTTAGTGTGAAGGGTCCTTTCGAAGAGTCTATCCTTGTGTCTGTCTGCCTGATCACTGTCAGGTATGGCGGTTCTTCGCTAGGTGCAAAATGCTCACTTCTTTGTGCCTCTTCTGGGAGTGCTCTAGTCTGCAGACTGGTAACTAATTCTTTAGTCTATTCCAGGAGATCCTCATCAATAGGCATAAGAACTTAACAGAATAGCAAGCCTTCCAAATAAGGAGCAGATGAATTAACAAGAGATAATGTGATTTTATCCAAAAATGTTTTTTTAAACAAAGCCTTGCCTATCTGGGAGACCATTAAGGATGATGGGGTAACCCTGTGTCCCTCAGAACCTGGGTATTGATAATATAATAAACAGTTGGTTCTGTTGGGTGGTGCAATTGCTATGCTCAGAGTAATCAATACAAAACCACACATTAATTATAAATCGCTTTCAACAAATGAAATTTGAGAGAACATATGTATGATAAGAACACACCAAAAAACGTAAGTTGAGAAAACAGAGTTTTACTCTTTTCTTATTCAAAAGAAGTTAAATATAGCTGTCACAAGCACAATTTCATATCGGCGAAATATAGAAGGTGACTCTCGTGAAAGTAGGTGAAATAAAGTGACAATGTGAAGTCAGTGGTGAGCTATATATATGACATATACAAGTGACATAAATAAATGAATTATTTTTAATATTTCTGTCCTATATCCGATTTCATGGCCCAATAGTGATTTTTTAGGGTAGGGTCAAGGAGACTGTTAGGACATGAATAAAGGTAGCGTCGACGTTTCGACCCAAAGGTCAGCGCAGATTGACATGCGTCAAAGCCATTGTTGAATTTAACACGACTACACTTAACAAGAAACTTGAAAAACTGAGTAAAGACATCAGATCGTACGATAAAAAGGTGACCTATCCTTACTTGACAGACGAGTACTACCAGCAGGATAGTCAAGGCTTTTATACCAATAGAAGCAGACAAGGACCGAGGAGATTTGCCACCTTCTCCAACTCATCATTCGGAAGTGGCTCTGATAGTGACTCTGAAAGACCAACCACCAGTACCAACAGTCGGCCAAACCGACAGGGACCAAGATTCCAGGACACTCACGGAGCGTCTCCTTTTTTAGGGGAGGCAACATGGATGGACAACAGGAACAGGAAAACTAATTGGGACAGACCAAGGGGCTGGAACCAGAGAAGGAATACACAACGAGGGAACACGATAGTCAGGTTCCATCAACAGGAGAACCACAGGGAGATTCAGACCAGACGCCAGACCTACAGATGCTAACTCCCTCTGGCCCCGACATGGAATTATTGGCGGTACAGCCAAGAGCTCAAACAGACGCCATTATCAACATTTCGGATTATTGCCTTTCCACTTTTGAGAATGACATCCTGGCCAAAGGCTTGTCCTTCATACCATTGGTCCCCCTGAATTCTTTCAATATCAAATTGGAATTACAACAATTTTTCCATAAAATCCGGCTGAAATATTTCATGAAAAATGATCAATATGTCCAACGTTCTGCAGCAACGAATTTCCGACCAGCCTCCACATTCACCCCGACAGCTCACCTTATGAGTGAATAAATTCTGCCATATGAAAAAATTGTACTTACGGAAGGGATGGAGCTGCTAGACAACAGAAAATATATAAAGTACAACATTACCAAAGAAGACAAGCATTTGCAATGCAATAGGTCTCGCATTTGCGAGAGATTAAGCTATTGGCATTGTAAATGACAATGCCTTTTATTTAGGTTTTAAAAACCAACACGTAAATAAAAGGCATTTCCATTTACAATGCCAATAGCTCAAACTCTCACAACTAAGCTCTTAGCCCCAACCCGACATGCGACTGAAGAGTATGTCTGCGGAACAAAAGCATCTCAGCAGGAGGAGGACTTCAGAGAACAGATGTCTGCCCTTTCCCCCCTGATACCCACAAACGACTCTTCTTCTACCACTCCTTTCAACTATCTCTTTTCATCTTCAAGCCAGTCTTCCCTTGCTCTATCAAACCTCTTCGCCACTTTTCTCCACTGCCCTAACAACTTGCCTTCTCTCCACTCACTGAAGCAATTCCTTCCTTAACCCAACTCCCCACACCCACATTCCTTCCTTCCTTCTCTCCCGCAGCCCCAAACATCCCCTTATCTGCAACTTGCTCGAGACACCCATTGCTCCCGCATCAGCACCCTCTTCATCCCGGTTACACCACCCCTCTCCTCTACCACTCACCGCCCTCCTTTACTATCACCAACCAACGTTGGTGATAGTAAAGGAGGGCGGTGAGTGGTATCCATCCACCATACTGCCAAAAACTACCCCTCCATCCACCCCACTGCTCCCAGTCCGCATGAGCCTCTCCTTCTGCCACCTCCCAGATATATCATGCATTCCCCATACTCGCCGCTGCCTTCACACAAGCCGAAGGGTGGAAGATGCTGCATGTAATCCACAGTGCGCCTAGAGACGCACTTCTCTGTTCACCGATGTCTAATTCGCCAGTTCCCGCCTCGCCGTCTTCGGTGGCTGGGGCGGGAATGTGCACGCGCACACCTCTAGAACGCAGCAAGCCCCACCCCCCCGGGGTACGTTCAGGTCCTCAGAGCACCTGGCCCCCTCCTCCCCGGATCGCCACGCGCACACTCCACTGTTTCCCAGTCAACTGCTGCAGAGATAATGGGAGGCAGCTGTGGGCTGGGGCAGTGGGAGAAGACAGGGGCGCGAGAGGGTAGAAGGAGAGAGTGGGGTAGAGAGCAGCACGCGGGGCGCCACGCGCAAGAGGAGGCACCAGAGAGAGCCGCAAAGAAAGAGGCAGGAACAGCGGGGATTGTGAAGGAGAGGACGGGAGAGGTAACTGCACGAGAGAGAGAGAGAGAGAGAGAGAGAGAGAGAGAGAGAGAGAGAGAGAGAGAGAGAGAGAAATGTGAAGGCAACAGAATGGGAAAGCGAAGCGCACAATAGAGAGTGAGAGAAGAGACGGGTGCTTAAACAAGGGCTTAAAACATCAAAATAAATAATAACCGGCGGCTTGCAGGGGAGCCTGTCCGCGCTCTGCCCGAGCTAGCAGCAGACCCTCCTACGTCACAAACAAATAAAAAAAAATGGCGGGCCACTCTATTTCTTTACTTTGCAGCAATCGCGGCACCCGAGCTTTACCTTTAACCATGTTAAAGTAAAGCGCGGGTGCCGCGATTGCTGCAAAAGTAAAGAAATAGAAAAAAACTTATTTCTTTACTTTTTCAACAATCGCGGCACCCGCGCTTTAGCTTAACATGGCTAAAGGTAAAGCGCGGGTGCCGCCAACGTGAAAAATAATTAGAAAAACAAGCGCGGGCGCAAGTTACAAAATAACATCATAGCTATTACAACTATTGAAGCTACCGCTATGTTAAACGACTAGACACAAATGGTAAAAAAAAAAAGTGCTTACCCAGGAATTAAAAGACACCGTCTAACGCCGCAAGTAAAAGATCCAGTCCGGGTGGGCGGGGCCAAAAGGAGACAGGGCGGTAACAAGGAGGGACTAAGAAGCCTCCTTTACAATAGAAAGACAGCGTTTAGCATGCACAATGTTGCAAACCAATTAAAAGAAGGGGCGGGGCTTAATCACCACTTCTGAAATCTCCTCGATTACAAGAAGCCTCGCAGAGCGAGCAGCGCATGTGCGCTGCAAAGCTAGGCGAGACCTAAAAAACTGGCACTGCAGTCGTTAAGTAGTAATCAGTCGATTGTCATCAAGGCAGCGGACAAAGGTGGAGCGGAGGTGATCCAGAATACCAACGACTATGTTGCAGAAATTGATCAACAACTGAGCTGCAATGAGAGTTACCAACGGATTAACAATGACCCGACCAAAGACGTATCCAAGCTCATCCGGGAACTCACCAGTAAAGGACTTGAAGAGGGCTTTCTTACAGAACCGGAGTACAACTTCCTTAATAAAAGCAACCCAAGGATACCTACGATATACACCCTTCCTAAAATTCATAAAAGCCTGGAACACCCACCTGGGAGACCAATTATCTCAGGTTGTGGCTCAATTCTGGAGCCATTGAATCAATTTAGCGACAGCTTCCTGCAACCATGAGTCTTCGAAACGTGCTCATTTCTTCGGGACACTATGCATACCATCCAAATAGTAGAGAACCAACCATTTGATCGAACAACACAGTTCCTAGTGACATTTGATGTGACGTCACTCTACACAAGTATCCCGCAAGATCAAGCAATGGAAGTGATATGCAAAGTCCTAGAGAAACGACCCATCCCTTGTTGGATCCCAACGGACTTTATGGTAGAACTCCTGAGGATAGCCATGACCAAGAACTATTTTGTCTTCCAAGGAAATTACTATTACCAATGCAAGGGAGTTGCCATGGGAGCCGGATTCGCTCCTAGTCTGGCAAATCTATTCATGTATCATTACGAGGATATCCATATATATGACCTTCGCAACCCCTTCATTTGGAAGCGATACATCGATGACGTTCTGATGATCTGGACGGGCACTTTACAAAACATGATCAACTTCAAAGCATGGCCAAATGGAAGGTCACCGGACATCAAATTTACGATGACATGTAGCAATGAAACCCATTTGTTTTTTAGACCTCATGCTACAAGTGGAAGAGGCCAAGATCCTTACGACCCTGTTTAGAAAACCGACTGAACGGAACACCCTCTTAAAATACAACTCACATCAGCCAAGACATTTGAGGGACAATCTACCTTTTGGTCACTTTTTAAGACTAAGACGCAACTGCTCACGCAGATTGGATTTCTTTAAAGAAACCGACATCCTCATACTAAGACTCAGAGAAAGAGGTTACCCAAAAGGCCTGCTGAACCTAGCTAGAAAGAGAGCTTGGTACTGCCCTCGCGAGACTCTCCTTGAGGTGAAACCAAAGGACGACAAAATGAATAAAATGGTCTGTTACCACATTCAATACTAGGAGCCATGAGATTAAGAAAGTGATCAAAAAATATTGGAACCTAGTTGGCACAGAAATCAACATGAAAGATGAACCCATGTTTGCATTCAAGAGAGCCAGAAACGTGAGGGATCATGTGGTTAGCTCCTACCTGAAAGTACCCAACACACCTGACATTAAGCAACAACTGAATTTACCACCACTGGTGGGCCACTTTAAATGCAGCAATTGCAAATCATGTAAACTCTCTGTGGTTGGCTCAACATTCACACACCAAGGTCAAACGTACTCCCTGACAACACACAAACTGCAATAGTTCCAACGCATCTATGCTATAAGAGGTCATTGTGACAAATTATATGTAGGCGAAACAACCCAAAAAGTTAAGACCAGGATCCTGCAACATTGCAGCAGAATTCGTTGTAAGGTACAGGGAGCACCTCTAGTGAACCACTACTCCAACACAGGCCATTCTGCAGAAAACTTACAGTGGTGGGTATTAGATAAGATCTACCAACACCCAAGAGGCGGCAACGTTGCTTCTGCCCTAAATTTCAAAGAATGCAGGTGGATACATACTGTGGACACTCTCAACCAGGGTCTCAATGAGCAAGAGGAGACCTACAGGCAAATGGTTCGGCTTGATGCTACTTGAACCGTGTCATGGGGCCAATTTCATACAGTGTAGATCATCTATGTTCTGCTATGAAATGATCCCGACTGGGATAACCAACTGTTCTCACTGTTCCAATTGCTGTCTTAACTCCACGCAGAACAGGTCTACTGGATGTTATGGACTTCATAATTGCATACTGTGTGGGTTGTAAATGTTAAATTTCAAACACCTATGTTGTCTTCAAGACTGTATCCTTTAAAGTTGCCTGACCCACTCTTAATCTAATAGTATGGCATTTACTTTGTTTCGCTCATGTCTGCAGGCTAATCATCTAACAATAGATCATTGAGCTAAGTGAAATGTTTAGCATTTGTGTTTTCCTGTGTCAAGACCACCTTATGCATCATTCACAAACAAGATGCCTTGTTTTATGCATTTATGTCAACAGCACTGTGCGACCACTTCACTACATATCGTTAATTACAGCAGATGGCTGCATTCGATGTGTGGTTTTAATGTTCTTCACTTACATATAATGATCCTTTTAGAATACTGCGCAAACTGTGATGTCCTTATGTTTCACGTTTTGAGTTGTATATCTTTCACCTACTCGTTCCATCAGACACTGTGTATTTAGGAATCAGCAGTTTCCACCTAAGCTTTTTCCGAAGTCCGTTCCGTAAAAGATAATTTTTTATTTATTCATCAATCACCATATTAATTATAAATTGTTGCTACTACCGGCATTTTTTATTATCTTGGGAATTTGTTTTTATGAGTATACATTCCTTCCTGATTGGATAAGGCCGGGATGCCGTTGGCACTCGGGTTTGTTTTTAGCCGGCACTGCTAACAGCTGGCTCATGCTTAACGTCAGCCCGTTATCTCCCGGCTTGGCCGTAACCAAGCAGCTGTACCTCGACGTGTACGCTTCTGCCAGGCCTACCAGCTGATAGGGACTTGCCACGTTAGCGGGTCATATATAGCGGCTGCTTTTGGCCGCGCACAACGTTACCCGAGCAATTCCCGATCCACGGCATTTGTTGCCAACTCCCGAGGTAAGAGGAGGTTGTGTGCTGCAGCGCTCTTCCTAAACGATGATAAATTATTGGAGGCATAATTTTCTGACGCTTTCCTTATTTTTATCATTTTTTAGTTTCCGACCTTTTGGTGGCCCCCTGGTTACTCGATTGATTATTTACTCTGAAAGGTAAGATACACACAGTTCATACATGTTTACCTTTGTTTATTAGTAGTGATCTTTTTTAAGCAACCTTTTCGTTTTTATTATTTTTAGACTCCAACCGGATAGTGGATGTCTTTATTCCTTTGATTCAAGCCACTTTTGCTTAAAATAAGGTAGGCTCTGTGACCTTTTTAAACAGCTTTCCACTCGGCAGTTCTTCAGTCCTCAGCCTTACTAATGCCTGACATTTTACTTATATCCTAGACTAACACCAGAGGTTGGATACCTTTTTAAGATCCTAACACCGTTTGAACATTCCATGATTTAATGTTCGATTTCACCGGACAACCTGGTAAGTCCTACAATCAATCACAGAATTTGTAGAGCGCACTACTTACCCGCGAGGGTCTCAAGGCGCTGGGGAGAGGGAAGGGGGGGGGCTGCTGCTACTGGTCGAACAGCCAGGTCTTGAGTAGTCTCCTGAAGGTCAGCAGGTCTTGGGTCTGTCGTAGGCTTAGTGGAAGGGTGTTCCAGGTCTTGGCGGCGAGGTGTGAGAAGGATCTGCCACCGGTGGTTGTTCTTCGAATGTGAGGGACGGTGGCGAGGGAGAGGTCGGCGGAACTACTAGTTCTGTCACCGCATGGGCCACTTATATTCCTCTCTTAAGCCTAAGTAATGCTGGGCTTTCTCTCACTCCTAGATTTACATCACCTGGTGGATATCCATTCTGGATCCCCGCATTTTTTGAGAATTTTCACGTACAACGCATTACTAGAATCCACTGTTCGGATTTCTCTACAATCATTTGGTAAGTTTTACCAATTGTGATACATTAATTAATTTTTGACTAATAGAACACACCTGATTCCTCTTTAATTTAAACCCTATAGGCTGTCCACTTCTGCTTCTACAGTCCTGAGGAAGACCCGCCTTGCGCATGTCAATTTGCGCTGACCTTTGGGTTGAAACGTCAACGCTACCTTTATTCATGTCCTAATAGTCTCCTTGACCCTACCCTAAAAAATCACTATTATGCCATGAAATCGGATATAGGACAGAAATATTAAAAATAATTCATTTATTTATGTCACTTGTATATGTCATGTATATAGCTCACCACTGACTTCACTTTGTCACTTTATTTCACCTAATTTCATGAGTCACCTTCTATATTTCGCCGATATGAAATTGTGCTTGTGACAGCCATATTTAACTTCTTTTGAATAAGAAAAGAGTAAAACTATGTTTTCTCAACTTACGTTTTTTAGTGTGTTCTTATCATACATATGTTCTCTCAAATTTCATTTGTTGAAAGCGATTTATAATTAATGTGTGGTATTGTATTAATTACTCAGCGCATAGCAATTGCACCACCCAACAGAACCAACTGTTTATTATATTATTGTTCATCTGGGGGCCAGCCCTAGAATCTGATTCAAGACAGTGTCTTGTAACTGTAGGGAATGACTCAAATGGACGCTGAACACATTTCTAAACTGGGAACATTTCTCAGTAGAGCCATTGTAGCTTATTTGTCCCTACTAGAATGGGCTTTAGCCCTGCCTGGAAAAGACTTATTAGAGATTTGGTAAGAGAGTAAAATACAAGACACTATTCTACCACGAAATTGATTGTTTCATGGTGGCTAAACCCATACAAACAGTCCATAATTCACAAACAAAATATACGACTGTCCGAGATTCTAATTTTGTCTAGATAGAATTCTAACACTCTTTACATTCAGATTGTGAAAAGATCTCTCCACCTCAAAAGTTGTTTAAAAAAAAAAAAAAAAAAAAATGTTGCTAACAAAACAGTCTAATCGACATGATAATATAGTACTATTTTGGAGAAGAAACTGGAATAAGTTCTCCTCACCACGTGGGGTACATGGTAGCAGGAGGGGGGAGGTTGAATCTCACTGAATATGGGCTCATGTTATAGCTACTGCGGAAAGATAGATGTGTAAGGATGCATTTTGTATCAGTTCAAAGGGAGGCCCAATTAGTTTAGAGAGGACTATGTTAAATTCCCAAGGTGGAGAAAGAGTTCTACCCGGTGGAAAGACCATTTACCACAGGCATTCTGAAGAAAGAGTTTGTAAAGGACACTTTCAATAGCCAGAAATTGCTGAAAGCTGTTCCTTAAGTGAGGAAAAGGAAACCCAGATCTCACAAAGTGAAGATAAGGGAGTGCCACTTCTTGTCACCAATGCAGAATCTATTCCACTCAAAAGCAGACTATGTTCTGGTTGAAGGATGCTTCGCATCTTTCAACAGTCTTGAGGCAACTTAAGATGACCATATTGTAGGAGTTCAGAAGTCAGGGCTCTCAGTTCAATGATGGAAGGTTCGGATGTAGATCTGACGCTCACTTATGCAGGAGATCAGGTCTCCAAGGCAGCCTCATATGTAATTATGCCGACAGGTGTAGAAGTTCAGTAAATCACCATTGATGAGGATCGTCGTGGCTCTGCTGTAGGGCAACTGGATTATCAGTGGCACGATCAGAGGTATCGGAGGAAAGGCGAATAGAAACATCATGACCAAAATGGGATTCCATTTCAGCCTTGGTTGATATTATTCAGAGGTGAAGTTGGGGGATTTTTTGTTTTCTGTGTTTGCGAAGAGGTCTATTTACAGGTAACGTCTTTGAGAACTTCGTCATGCAAAACCAATTCTCCAGCATTGAATCTTTCATAGATTCACATGCTTGAATCTTCCCCGTCGTCATGGTGGGAGCCTTACGGTAATTAGAAATATAGCAGTATTAGAAGAAAAATTACTGTAAACCCCATGTAAATGGGACTCAATTTTGTTACCTATCGTCCTCTTTAGAAGGTCCAATTGACAGCCAATGAGACGTCAGCCCTTGGGACCACAATCCCCTGCAGAGCCACCCAACCTCAGATTTCTACTGCACGTCGTGTGAGAAGGAGTCTCCCTGAGCTCTGCTCAGTTTTCTCTCAACTGGTGGACTTTTGACCCTGCTTGTTTCCACTTCAGAACTCTCTTCAGGAAGAGGTATTGTCTTTTCTTCGGATTGGGAAAAAATGTCTGAGGGATCTAAAAAGAGATTATTTAGACCCTGCAGATCTTGTGTGAAGGCTAGATTGTTTTCTGAAGACCCCCCACAAAGAGTGTCTCTACTGCTTACATCCTAAACATGTACCAAAAGATTGTAAGCACTGCACAACTTTTTCGGCTAAAACTTTAAAAGACAGAGAGGCACGTTTACTTCTGTAGGTACAGAAGAAAAAATCCAGATCAGAGTCTGGGTCAGATATTGAGGAGGTTCACTCTACTCCTGAACGCAAAAGAAAGCTGGAGTCTGCTTCCACTAAATCTGAGACCAAGACTAAGGACATTTTATCAGCCTATTTGCCCTCTGTCAGCACATCTCTTAGGAAGTCTGCTTCATCTTCCTCAGTGCCTCATACCCCACAAAAAACATCTGTGGAAGAAAAGACCCCGTCGACGACTACAACATTGACGAAAACAGCAAGATCGTTGTCAGTCCCTCGCTGATAGTAATATCAATGCTGACGACGACAGCATCGTCGACGCCTGCGATTACAATGAACTTCGTCGATGACCTAGTCGACGACGGTTTTCAAATCGCCAACGATGAAACACTCGTCGACGACTAGAACGATAAAAAGAAAGACACCGTCGACGATCTCGTCGACGGAGGCAAAAAAGTTTCCCATGTCGCCGGAATCAGGAAGGAGGTCATCTGAGTTGGCAGCTTGGAGTAAAATTTCACCGCTTCCACCCTCTCATTTATTAGAATTGCAGGAATCTGAGGAGGAAGGGCCGTATGGGCCTGCTTATAGTCCATCACAACTCAAAGTGAAATGCCAAAATACAGATAATGAAGATCAAAAATCAGAGTATTTTGAGACGGATTTCTCTTTTGAGGATCGCCCACCTCCAAAATCACATAGATATGAATCCTTTCAGGAGAGCTATGATTTTGAGGAGGAAGAGGATAATATTCCGCCGCCACGGGAAGATACCATTTCAATACCAATTTCATTGATTTCGGAATTAAGACACATGATAGGCGACTATTACAAACGATTCCCAGAAGCTAATGCACCAGCACTTACCACTCAGAATAAGCAGCAGGTGGCACCTTCTTCTGAAGTTTCACAGCCACCACAGGTTACGCAGAAGACACTACCGCCAACAGTGATAGCCATCAGGGATGACTATATAGAAAGCGAGGTGGAGGACCAGCTGGAAGAGGGAGAGCTGACTCAAGATGAGGCGCCTGTGGGTGATGAATGGGACGACTACGTTGCGCCTTCCTCACCTTCCCCAGCGAACTCGCCGCCGGAAGACTTAGGAGGGTTTCAAGAGCTACTGGAGCGAGCATCTAAGAGGTTCGACTTACCTCTTCCCGTGAAACAGGCGGACTGTTTCTTTTATGATTTTAAGGATTCCGCTAGAAAATCAATCCAAGCCATCCCAATAGTGAACCACATATGGGAATAAGGGATAAAGATTATGAAGAGCCCTGCCTCAGTACCAGCAGCAGTACCGAGAATGGAGAAAAAATATAAGGCCCCAGAATCGTCTCCACCATGTTTAATTGGCCAGCCGAGACTGGAATCGGTGGTCATGCAAGCAGCCCAAAGACGCTCAAGAAATCCATCGGCTGCATGCTCGGCTCCTCCTAATAAGGAGGGTAGAAGACTGGATAGTACGGGGAAGCGCTTCGCTGTAATGGCGGCCACGTCCATTAAAGCTTCAAATACCCTAGCCATATTAGGTCGTTACGACCGACAAATGTGGTGAGATTTAGCACCTCTTTTAGACCATCTACCAGTCGATAAAAAGGAAGAGGCACTGCAAATCGTACAAGAAGGAGCTAGGGCAGCCTCAGATCATAGACATAGCTATGGATATATATATCTTTGGTGGCTTTCAGGCAGATGGAAGGGGCAATCACTCTTCGCAGACAAGGCTGGCTTAAAGCTACATCCTTCCGTCCGGAAATACAAACCAAGATTGTTGATATGCCCTTTGATGGGGAGAATCGTTTTGGGAAGCACATAGATGATGCGCTTCAAGGGATTAAAGCTGACACGGACACAGCACGCTCTCTGGGAACACTCCAACAGCAGCGATATCAATCCTTTCGAGGCAGAGGTGGAAGAGACGCAAAGGCAGTCCTTTCAATCCTATAGATATCAACCCTACCAGCAGCAAGGGTATCGCCAATATGCAAATCAGCAACAATACCGATCACATAATGTACCATATCAACAACAGTCGGCCAGAAGAAGACCTCCAGCGCGAGGAAAGTCACAGGACAATGGTAGACGACAGTGACACTTTCAGAGCACCTCCCACCTTGCTACAACGCAAACCTCAAACCCACTACCTCTCTCAATATTACCAACAATGGTTAGCAATAACTTCGGACAAATGGGTGCTAGACATCATTCATCAGGGACACACACTAGAGTTCATTCAAAAAACCCCGATTCGGCCTCCCATCCCCAAGAAACATCATCATCTGACATTGCTAAAGAGGGAGATTACAGATCTTCTTTTGAAGGAGCAATAGAGGAGGTCCCTCATCCACATCGAGGAAAAGGTTTCTACTCCCATTTTTTCCTAATAAAGAAAAAACAAAGTTCCAAATGGAGACAGGTAATGGATTTAAGGGGTTTGAACAAATATATAAAGAAACAGCTCTTCAGAATGCTATCGCTACAAGAAATTCTCCTAATGTTAAACAGGGAAGACTTTATGACATCATTAGATCTCCTAGATGCATACTTTCACGTCCCTTTTCACATCAAACATCGTCGGTACCCAAGGTTCGAGGTGGCGGGGTACCACTATCAGTTCAAGGTGTTGCCCTTTGGTCTCCGGTCAGCGCCGAGGTTGTTCACAAAATGTATGGCGCCAGTGGCAGCGTTTCTGAGACAACAGGGACACGAGGTCTATCCGTATCTAGACGACTGGCTAGTAAAAGGTCCTACTTATCACTCAGCTCAAAGCTCATTCATGGCTTGTCAGCTATTCAAAACTCTAGGTCTAAGGGTCGATGTGGAAAAATCCTCACTGGTACCATCTCAAACTCTGCAGTTTCTGGGAGCAGTACTGAACACAAGAGAGGCAAAGGCATACCCATCAGAGGAACGCATTCAAAAACTCCAGAAGTTCGCGTCTCAGATCAAAAGAAAAGAGTATGTTTCAGTGAGAATGTACAAATCTTTCATGGGGATGCTTCCATCTTGCATTCCTCTAATTACAAATTGTCGCCTGCACATGCGACCACTTCAAGAGCAAATCGATCTGCAATGGATACAGACTCAAGGATCATTCGAGGATCTAGTTTTTATCACTCCGCAAATAAGAGAAGCTCTGTCATGGTGGGGGGTAGGAACGAACCTTTCAACAGGACTACTTTTCGAGCCTCTATCTCCCAGTTTCATAATGACAATGGACACATCTCTGCAGGGATGGGGAGCGCACTTACAGGACCTGGAAATTCAAGGTAACTGGAACTCTCAGGAAGCGCTGATGCACATCAACTTGCTGGAACTAAAAGCTGTGTTTTTAGGCCTACAAGCATTTCTCCCCAGAATCCAAAATTCCCCAGTTCTGGTCAGAACAGACAACACTACCATTATGTTTTACCTGCTCAAGCAGGGAGGAACAAAGTCTCAAACATTATCCGCTCAGGCTCAAGAGATTTGGCAGTGGCTTCTGAAGCACAATATCTCACTACAGATCCAGCATGTTCCTGGAATCCACAACACATGGGCGGACTCCCTAAGCAGATCCTCAAACCTCTGCCACGAATGGGAGTTGGATCACCATCGAATACGTCAAATATTCGATCAATGGGGAACACCATGTCTAGACCTTTTTGCAACAAGGGAAAACAAGAAATGCAAAAGGTTTGCGAGCAGATTCCCTCAGAAGGGTTCATTGGGGAATGCTCTTCAACTTCGATGGACGGGAATGTTCGCATACGCATTCCCGCCGTTTCCCCTAATTCCGAGAGTAATACGCAAAATGAAATCAGAACTGTGTCATCTGATCCTTATAGCTCCGGCATGGCCGAGACAGTTCTGGTTCACGGAACTCCTCAGGATGTCAATATCCCCTCATATTCGATTCCCGCCTGTACACGATCCAATATCCATGAACGAAGGACAGGTGGTGCACCCACAGATAGGCTCTCTGAATTTGTCGGCCTGGAACCTCATGACCAAGAATTTCAGTCCCTGAACATTCCTCAAGATTGCCGAGATATTCTCAGTCACTAAAGGGCAATTACCACCAATAAAACTTATGCGGCTAAATGGAAAAGGTTCTGCCAGTGGTGTTTAGATCACTCTTTACACCCTCTACAGTCAACACCTGAGCAAATACTACCATATTTGCTACATCTAGCCAGAACAGGATAAGCTCACTCGACTATTAAGGTGCATCTAGCTGCAATCTCAAGCTACCGTAGAAAACCTGGAAAGGTTTCTCTTTGGTCTGCCAGAGTAATGAAAGAATTTATGAAAGGACTCTTTAGAGTTTTTCCACCATTAAAACGTCCAACGATTACCTGGCAACTCAACATGGTCCTGTCACAGCTGATGAAAGCTCCTTTCGAGCCTATCCATAAGGCTGACAAAGTTTGTATCCTGGAAAACGGCAATATTGCTAGCCCTAACATCGGCCAGGAGAATAAGTGTAATACAAGCCTTTTCAATTTCTGAACCCTTTATGCAATTCAAGCGGGATAAGGTGATATTGAGAACAAATCCAACGTTCATCCCGAAGGTCCCAACTTCATTCCATCTCAATGAACCTATTGTTGTACCTACATACTTTCAGGAGCCATCGTCTCTAGCGGAAAGATCTCTTCACACGCTAGATGTCAGACACTGCTTAAGATTTTTCATTGATAGAACAAAGACATTCCGAAAGTCAAATCAGTTACTCATTGCTTTTGCTCCTCCCAGGAAGGGGTACGCTTTATCTAGAAACAGTATATCCAGATGGATCTCGTCAACAATTGCCTTTTGTCACGAAAAGGCAGGAAGACCTCTGACTTCAAAGGTGTCCGCCCATTCGACAAGGAAGGTGGCTACTTCTACTGCATTGTTCGCGGGAGTGTCGCTCCCGGACATATGTAGGGCGGCGACATGGTCGAATGTCCACACCTTTACCAGACACTACTGTTTGGATACGGCATGGAAAGGAGATTCGGCGATGGGACAGGCTGTGCTCCGTCGACTATTTCGCTTAGGTACTTTTTTCAGAATTGTATAAAGTTATATACATGAACATATGTTATTATTCCATACGTATGTTATGTATTTAATCTTTGATGTTCTGACTTTCAAGACAGACAAATAGCTGTCTCGGTATTCCACTAGAAGCAGATATAATGGTTTTCCATGATTCATAAGGGTAAAGGAGGTTCTGCCTTTAAAACGCCTATTATAAGAAATTGTGTACTGCTTGCTATTCTGATTCAAGCATGTGAATCTATGAAAGATTCAATGCTGGAGAAAAAACAAGTTACTTACCTGTACACTGTGGTTCTCCAGTATTAAATCTTTCATAGATTCACATGCGGCCCGCCCACCTCCCCGTTTTAAGGCAAACCACTCTAACCTCATGATGGGAAGCTCCCTCTACACTTGTGCTCGAAATCTGAGGTTGGGTGGCTCTGCAGGGGATTGTGGTCCCAAGGGCTGGCGTCTCATTGGCTGTCAATTGGACCTTATAAAGAGGACGATAGGTAACACAATTGAGTCCCATTTACATGGGGTTTACAGTAATTTTTCTTCTAATACTGCTATATTTCTAATTACCGTGAGACTCCCACCATGACGACGGGGAAGATTCAAGCATGTGAATCTATGAAAGATATCAATACTGGAGAACCAGTGTACAGGTAAGTAACTTGGTTTTTTTTGCTGAGCGAATCTGCTTCTCCATTTGGTACACCAGGGAGCTGAAGTGCTGAAGTGTAAACATTTCCAAATTGATTGAGCTTTCAGAGTAAAAAGACCTGGAATGCATTCCTCCATGTGTATTCACATATTACACTGTTGCAGTATTTTCCGCTTGAACTAGGAGGAGTTCTGGCGACGAGACTTTAGTGCTAGATGGACTGCTCCCAGTTCGAAAATACTGA
Source organism: Calotriton arnoldi (assembly GCA_963921515.1). Lineage (NCBI taxonomy): Eukaryota > Metazoa > Chordata > Amphibia > Caudata > Salamandridae > Calotriton > Calotriton arnoldi. The sequence goes on along the minus strand of CAWUFW010007092.1, from coordinate 822,487 downwards.
TGAAGTAGGACATTTGTTTCTTGGACCAGGTGCCTTGTACTTGGAGGTGATCCATGCGAGTGCCCTGTCCCAATATAGAGAGGCATCTGTCACAATTGGGATGTCTTAGTTGTAGGAAGTTGGCTCTGAATATACTATACCAAAGTGAGGTATAGTGTGCACAGAGTCCAGTGGAACCCCAAAGGTAGGCAGAGGCAAAGTTAGATAGAACCTTACTCTCCATTTGTGGTAGTGTGATCGAGCAGTAAGGCAGTATCAGAGGACAGTGTTAAGCATTTGTTGTACACACTCAGTCAGCAAATGAATTCACACACTAAGAAACTGGCTCTATATATACACTACACCAAAATGAGGTATAGGGTGTCTAGAGTCCAAGTGACCCCAGAGGTAGGCAGAGGTTAAAGTTAGATAGAACCTTACTCTCCATTTGTGGTAGAGTGGTCGAGCAGTAAGGCAGTATCAGAGGACAGTGTTAAGCATTTGATGTACACACTCAGTCAGCAAATGAATTCACACACTCAAGAACTGAACTCTAGGCCAAATGTTTTTGTATAAAAATATATTGTTGTTTTATTTTAGAACCAAGCAAGCCTGGCACAGGTAAGCATAAAATACTTTGCAATAATAAGTTGCTGAATATAGAACAGTTTGAAAATGCAATAGAAATTGTACTTTGTTTGATTTACAGGGGATGCAGTAGGTTGCAACACTTAGCAAATACAGTACATTGAAATGAATAGGCTTTTTCAGTAAATTACAGGTAAGTTACTTTTCACGTTACTTTTCTAACTCAGTATTGGATACCTAGATTCAGTACTGGGACATTCCCTGCAAACAGGTAAGTAAATACGTTTTGGTTATTCGTGCGATTTTTAAAGAATATTTTCAGATTACAAAACTCCACACTTTGGAACAGTACATTGAAATGAATAGGCTTTTCCAGTAAATTGCAGGTAAGTTACTTTTCACGTTACTTTTCTAACTCAGTGCTGGATACCTAGATTCAGCACTGGGACATTTCCTGCAAACAGGTAAGTAAACACGTTTTGGTTATTTGTGCGATTTTTAAAGAATATTTTTAGATTTCAAAAGTCGACACTTAGAAACTTTTTGGAGAAAAAGTGTCAATGTTATCCTATGGAGAAAAAACAGGTTATCGGTTTGTAGGCAAGTAATCGACTGTGGGAGTTAAGGTTCTGGGGTTAGACTCAGGGATCCCCCAGGGTCAGTGATGCACTGTTGTTGCACCCTCAGGGCGGCCGGGTGCAGAGTGTTGAGGCCCAATGTTATCCTATGGAGGATAGGGGGTCTCCGGTTGGTGGCTGCTGGCAAGCAGGCCACTGGGCTGTGGGAGCAAAGCTCCTGGACTTTAGCTCAGGGCAAATGGGGAAACAAATTAGCACCAAAGGTGCACCCTCAGCGCCACTAGGGCGGCCGAGTGCAGGGTGCTGTTTCGAGGTCGGATGCCCTGATCCAATGGAGAACCTCCGGTTTGCAAAAGCACTGCAGGCAGGGAGACGAAGGAGTTCTGGGTGCGACCACCACTTCGAGAGTTAAGTTGGGAAGTTAGGGGTTGGTTGGGCACCGTCGGTTTGGCCACACAAGGCCGTGGGGCGTCGGGTGCAGGAGTGCCTTTTGGGGTCGGATTTCTTACCAGCTCCTGGTCGCGGTTAGGGGGGCCTTCTGGATTTAGGCTGCAGGCGTCGGCTGGAGGCTTGAGGCAGGTCAGGGGTCGCCAGATCTCAGTTCAGGATCGCCGGGGTGACCTCCTCGTGGTGTTTGCCCACTCGAGCTCGGGCCTTGGACGGCGGGTGCAGAGTGGGGCGGATCTGCGGTCTCCGGCTGCTGCCAGAGGTTGCAGTTGAACAAATCCGGTGTTCACGGGAGAAGCAGGCTTTGGAAGTGAAGGCAGGCAGGTCCTCCAGGTTTTTGGAGGTTGCTGGCTGCAGGACACACCGGGATTTCGCAGGAGCAAGTTCGAGGGGGAGACAGGCCGGTAGGGCTGGGGCCAAGTCAGTGGGCGTCTTCCTCTTGTTAGCTGCTGCACGGCTCTTCGTCGTCCTTCTTGTTTGGATCTGAGGAAGCAAGGTTCAGGATGCCCCCTAAATACTAGATTTAGGGGCGTTACAGGTAGGTAAAAGGCAGGGAGCAATGGGTCCCTTCCCTGGGGTGCATACACCCCCTATTGTGCCACCCTCCAGTGGGAGGGGGGCATGTGCCTGTTCCTGGTTGGCTGAGTCCTCCCATCTTCAAGATGGCGTGGACTGAGAGTTGTGCTTCACCTCGCCTCCCACACCTGAGGGGTGGAGTTGGCAGAGGTGGGTACACCTCTCTTCCTCACTTGTTTTTCCCGCCGGTTCTCCCACCCAAAGTGGGGGTCAGAACCAGTTGCTGAAAGCAGCAAGTGGCCTGGGGAAGCTCACAAAGGCGGCAAGCCTTTGAAGCTTCCCCTTCGTGAACCCTGCCCATCCTGGGGGGAGGAGGCTTGGCACCTCGTCCCAGGATGTGCATTGTTTCAGGCCCCAGAGAGCAGCAGGCTCTCGACACAGGGGTCCAGAAACATGTCTGGTGGTGGCAGCTGAAAGCAGCCACTCAGCCTGGACACTAGAGGTGGGTTAGTTTTCAGGGGGCATCTCTAAGATGCCCTCTGTGTGCATTTTTCATTAAATCCCACACTGGCATCAGTGTGGGTTTAATGTGCTGAGAAGTTGGATACCAAACTTCTCAGTTTTCAGTGTAGCCATTATGGTGCTGTGGAGTTCGTAATGACAAACTCCCAGCACCATATACTCTTAATGGCAGCACTGCACTTACAATGTCTAAGAATGGACTTAGACACTGTAGGGGTACAGGGCTCATGCACCTGTACCCTCACCACTGGTATAGTGAACCCAGCTAGAGGGGTGACTGATCTATGCCAGGGCAGTGGGTTGTAGGCAAGGCACACAGGGATGTGTGCCATGTCGACTCTTCACTTTTGCTCTGCACCAAAACACTGTTAACAGGACCCTGGAGCATTGAGCTCCACCACTTTTGGTGTTTTTCATCAAAAATCACTTCAGAATTTGATTATCAGTTTCACTCGACGTCTTTGGTCTTTCTTTTCCCTTTGCTGTCTTTTTCTGACAGGAATTCCACAGTTTTCAGTCAAAAATGCCATCCCTTTTTGATAAGTGTCCAGACTGTGGAAGAAAGAAGGCCAAATCTGACTCTCACAGAGTGTGTATTCTTTGCCTGCTTCGCACGTTCCTGATGCCTGTTCCATTTGTAAAACCTTTTCCAGGCACACCCTGCGTGACAGGGAGAATATTCGGCCTCAAGGTATAGAAGAAAGAAGAAAACAGCAGGCCAAATCAACAGGTGGGACTTCAGGGCGAGGAGAGGATCAGTCCTCTACCAGAACTCTGTCTTCAGCCGCTGGGGGGCTCCCCAGTAGGAGAAGGGCTGAAAAACGACACCGGTCCCGGTCGACGTCGAAGACTACGACGTCGAGAGCAGGTATTGCACCGACCTGTTCGCCGTCGACTCAGGGCTCTGGGTTGAAACGGCGTCGACGTTCCACGTCGAGGAGAAGATACACAAAAGAGGTGGTGGAACCAAGGGTGAGACTCTCTCGTTCGCCGTCGAGAGATCCTACACCGTGGAGGTCGCCGTCGAGGACAACGTCGACGCACCATCGCCGATCGACGTCGACTCACCATCGTCTGTCGTCGTCGAGGAGTCACCGGCGCTCAATGCCCAGAAGACACCGTCGATCTTCTACTCAATCGACGTTGAGCCAGTCGACGTCGAGAGGGAGTTCTCGGTCGAGACTACGTCGAAGGTCGCCGTCAAGTAGATCGACGTCGAGGGGGAAAGCTGGATCTTATGGTGAATCTATGGCTCCTTCCTCACTTCAGGTGGCTCGTAAAAAGAGGAGGTTAATTTATTCTTCGGATTCGGAATATTCACGGACATATTCCCCAACTAGGTCACCAGCACAGTCTTCTTCTCATCGACCAGATCATCCTCCTCATCGACCAATCGACCAGATCCTCCTCCTCCTCATCGACCAGATCCTCCTCCTCCTCATCGACCAGATCCTCCTCCTCCTCATCGACCAGATCCTCCTCATCGACCAGATCCTCCTCCTCCTCCTCTTCCAGATCCTCCTCCTCCTCGACCAGATCCTCCTCCTCCTCCTCTTCCAGATCCTCCTCCTCCTCTTCCAGATCCTCCTCCTCCTCTTCCAGATCCTCCTCCTCCTCTTCCAGATCCTCCTCCTCATCGACCAGATCCTCCTCCTCGACCAGATCCTGATCCTCCTCATCGACCAGATCCTCCTCCTCCTCGACCAGATCCTCCTCCTCCTCCTCCTCCACCACCAGATCCTGATCCTCCTCCTCCACCAGATCCTGATCCTCCTCCTCCACCAGATCCTCCTCCTCCACCAGATCCTCCTCCTCCACCAGATCCTCCTCCTCCACCAGATCCTCCTCCTCCACCAGATCCTCCTCCTCCACCAGATCCTCCTCCTCCACCAGATCCTCCTCCTCCACCAGATTCTCCTCCTCCACCAGATTCTCCTCCTCGATCAGATCCTTCTCCTCCTCGATCAGATCCTCCTCCTCCTCGATCAGATCCTCCTCCTCCTCCACCAGATCCTCCTCCTCCTCCACCAGATCCTCCTCATCGACCAGATCCTCCTCCTCATCGACCAGATCCTCATCGACCAGATCCTCATCGACCAGATCCTCATCGACCAGATCCTCATCGACCAGATCCTCCTCCTCGACCAGATCCTCATCGACCAGATCCTCCTCCTCCTCGACCAGATCCTCCTCCTCCTCGACCTCAACATCATCTCCTACGCCGACGACACCCAGCTGATCCTCTCCCTCACCAACGACCCCACTACCGCCAGAGCCAACCTGCACGACGGGATGAGAGACGTCGCCGACTGGATGAGGAACAGCCGCCTTAAACTGAACTCAGACAAGACGGAAGTCCTCATCCTGGGCTCATCACCCTCCGCCTGGGACGACTCCTGGTGGCCCCCGGCCCTGGGCACCGCACCCAAGCCAACGGACCACGCACGCAACCTGGGCTTCATCCTGGACTCCTCCCTATCAATGACCAAACAAGTCAACGCCGTCTCATCTTCATGCTTCAACACCCTGCGCATGCTCCGCAAGATCTTCAGATGGATCCCCACTGAAACCAGGAAGACCGTCACCCAGGCACTCGTCACCAGCCGACTGGACTATGGGAACACCCTCTACGCCGGAACCACAGCCAAACTTCAAAAGAGACTCCAGCGCATCCAGAACGCCTCCGCACGACTCATCCTGGACATCCCCCGACACAGCCACATCACCGTACACCTGAAAGACCTGCACTGGCTCCCCGTCAGCAAGAGAATCACGTTCAGACTCCTCACCCACGCACACAAGGCCCTCCACGACCTGGGCCCAAAGTACCTCAACGACCGCATGTCCTTCTACACGCCCACACGCCAGCTACGATCAACCAGCCACGCCCTCGCCACCGTACCACGCATCCGCAGAACCACCGCCGGAGGAAGATCCTTCTCCTACCTGGCGGCCAAGACCTGGAACTCCCTCCCCACTCACCTTCGGCGAACCCAGGACCATCTCGCCTTCAGGAAGCAGCTCAAGACCTGGCTGTTCGAGCAGTAACTTACCCCCTCCCCCAGCGCCTTGAGACCCTCCCGGGTGAGTAGCGCGCTCTATAAATGCCGTGATTGATTGATTGATTGATTGATTGACCAGATCCTCCTCCTCCTCGACCAGATCCTCCTCCTCCTACTACTCCTCCACCTCTTCCTCCTCCGCCTCCTACTCCTCGGACCACGACGCCTCCGCCTCCTGCACCTCGAAGACCAAGGTCTAGGTCCCATGCGAGGGATCGTTCTCGCAGCCATAGACGCTCCTCAACTCGTTCTCATCGCCGACATCATGATGAGAGATCTCGCTCCTGACACCAGGGACACGTCCTCAACGAGTACTGGGAGATATTCCCCGACATTATCGGATTCTCCCCCTCAAAGGGTTTCTCCTATTGATGACATTACTACTTTTCAAGAGGTTTTGGTGCAAGGAGCTTCCAAACTGAACATACCGATGTCAACTCCGATTCCATCAACCTCTAATTTTTGAGACTCTCCAACAGAGACAAGCCTCTCGTCCCTTGCTTCCTCTGGTGCCAGGTTTATTGGAACCGGCAATGGAATTATTTCTAACTCCTTCTTCCATTAAATCAGCTCCTTCCAGACTACAGAAAAAGTATTGTCCTCCAGAGCAGGATCCCACATTCCTCCGGACGAACCCCACTCCAGATTCTGTCATAGTAGTGGTAGCTAAAAAAACAGCATACTACGGCTCCAACATCCACAGTTCCACCTGATAAGGAGAGCCGTAAGATAGACTCAGTGGGGAGGAAGGTATGCAATACAGCAGCGACCTCTATGAAGGCTGCAAGTGCTACAGCCCTGCTGGGCAGGGTTGACCGGGCACTATTGGGGTCTCTTCAGCAGTTTGCAGAACACCTACCTAGGGACAAAAGGGAGGATTTTAATGAGATCCTAAATATAGGACTTATGGTGTCTAACCAAGTTATTAGTGCAGCGGCGGACACATCCCTTCTGTCTGCACATGGATATTGCCACGGGGTGGCACTCAGAAGACATTCGTGGCTTCGCTTAACCTCTCTTAAGCCTGAAGCACAACAATGTATCATGAATCTGCCTTTTTCAGGAACAACCCTTTTAGGCTCTCATGCGGATGAGGAGATGGCCCGAATGAAATCGGAAATGGAGACACTGAAGGCTGTGGGTCTTGAAAAACCCAAAGACCAGCGTAAATCTTTCCGCCCTTTTCACCGCAGATACTCTTCTCAGAGGTTTCAAAGGTACCAGGGCGGACAGACCAATACACAACAGTCGTACCAACGGTCTTTCCAACCTTTCCAAAAACGTCAACCAAGAGGAAGGCCAGGACAGCAACCTGCGCAAGGAAATAAGGCGCCTGCTGGTTCTAAGCCCTGAATCCTATCTTCCCCCTCTGCTGTTACCCACTCCGGTAGGGGGAAGTATTCAACATTTCTTGGCAGAGTGGCAAAAAATAACAGGACAATTGGGTTCTGAAGATTGTTCACAATGGATACTCTCTAAGTTTCATCAGCCCTCCACCATCAATCCCTCCAACACAGTCACAATTCCAACTGTGCCCATTACAATTGGAGGCCAACATTCTCTTACAAAAACGGGCAATAGAACCTGTTCCTCCTTTACAACGAGGAAAAGGACTGTATTCAAGGTTCTTTCTGGTCAAAAAGAGGGACAAGAACGAGTTCAGACCCATTCTCGATTTAAGAAAGGCAAACAAGTGGATTCGGAGAGAAAAATTCTGAATGTTGGCGTTACACCAGATCTACCCTCAACATCGAGGAGATTGGTTATGCGCAATAGACCTGCAAGACACATACTTCCATATGCCTATAATAAGGAAGCATCGCAAGTTCCTGAGATTCACAGTGGGGAACAACCACTATCAATACTGTGTACTCCCATTCGGCCTGAAGTCAGCTCCCAGGACCTTTTCCAAATGCATGGCGGTAATTGCTGCCCATCTGAGGAAGCACAAGGTGTTTTGTCTACCCCTACCTAGACGACTGGCTGATCAAGGCATCCACGTGTCAGGAGGCTCAACTACACTTCAATTGGACCGCCGACCTTCTCTTTCGTTTGGTTCTTCACATCAATCAAACGAAGACTATCTCGACCCCTGTACAGTGCCTTCAATATCTGGGAGCAACCATCGATACTCGCACGGCAAACGTGTATCCTTTGGAGGAGCAACGCTTATTGATCCTTCAGAAGGCTCAGGCTCTCATGACCATGTCTTTTCCAACTGTGAGGAAGGTCTCCTCTCTTCTGGGATCCATGGCATCTTGCATCTTCCTCACTCCGAATGCACGTCTCTACATGAGACCCCTGCAAGAATGTCTGGAGGACCAATGGGACCAGAGAATAGGAGATTGGGAGGACCGGATTCAACTGTCGCAACATGCCCTCCAGTCCATCAGATGGTGGTGTTCTCCCAACAATCTCCTACGAGGGATTCCCTTCCACAAGGAGATACCGACGCAAACCATAGTAACGGATGCTTCTCTCCTAGGCTGGGGTGCACATACAGATCACCTTCAGATTCAGGGCAAATGGTCCACAAAGGAATCCACTTACCACATCAATCTGCTAGAGCTACGAGCAGTTCATTTGGCTCTGAAAGCCTTTCAGCCATCATTCCGTGCCAGCTCCCTGCTTGTCCAGACGGACAATACAACAACAATGTTCTACCTCAACAAGCAGGGGGGCTCGAGATCCAGACCGTTATCTCGGGAAGCCCATACCATCTGGAAGTGGCTCTTAGCCAGAAATCTGACCATAACAGCAACTCACCTCCCAGGTGTTCAAAATGCTCAGGCCGACACTCTATGCAGACTTCTTCAGGAAAATCACGAATGGGTCTTAAACGACGACGTGGTGCGAGATATATTCAAAAGATGGGGTACTCCAGAGGTCGATTTGTTCGCCACCGCGGAAAACAACAAATGCCAAAACTTCGCCTCGAGGTTCTACCAACCGGGAACTCTGGGGAATGCCCTATGGATCAACTGGTCAGGCAGATTTCTCTACGCCTTTCCTCCGATCCCCATGATCCTGGCAGTCCTCATCAAACTCTCACAGTCACGGGCCAAGATGATCCTCATAGCCCCGGAGTGCCACATCAGTGGTGGTTCACAGACCTTCTTCACCGGTCTATCCTTCCACATCTCAGGCTCCCATGCAAATCAGACCTACTAACGAAGTTCGGAGGACAGATGGTGCACCCCAACCTCTCATCCTTGAATTTGGTGGCATGGCTCCTGAGTTAGTGCAGTATGGACACTTGAACTTGCCTCAGGACTGCATGGACATCCTTAAGGAAGCTAAAAGGCCATCCACACGCTCCGCTTATGCGTATAAGTGGAAGAGATTCTGTATCTGGTGTTCATCGAAGAATGAAGATCCTACTTCTTGCCAGGAAGATGTCATCCTTCCATACTTACTTCATCTAGCACAATCTGGCCTTCAATTTGCTTCCATTAAGGTTCATCTAGCAGCTCTGACGTCTTACAGGAAATGCCCTCCACAAACTTACTTTTTTTAAATCCCTGTCATTAGAGATTTCTTGGAAGGTTTGAAGAAAGTTTTTACTCCCATCAGACGTCCTTCTCCTCCTTGGGAGCTTAATGTAGTTCTTTTTCGACTGATGCAAGAGCCCTTTGAACCCATTCATAAGGCTACTCTTCAGCATCTGTCTTGGAAGACAGCTTTCCTTGTGGCTATCACTTCTGCCCCAGGGTAAGCGAAATCCAGGCACTGTGTTGTCAAGAACCATACACGGTTTTCCATTCATCTAAGGTGGTCATGAGGGCGCATCCGAAATTACTCCCTAAGGTAATTTCGGATTTCCATGTGAATCAAACTATTTCTCTGCCTACATTTTTTCAGCATCCTTCTGCTCCTGCGGAGAGATCGCTTCATTCCCTAGATGTGAGAAGGGTTTTAAAGTTTTATTTGGACAAAACTAAAGATATAAGGAGATCAGATCATTTTTTTTGTAAACTATGGCTCTCTCCGTACAGGTCTAGCGACCTCCAAGCAATCCATCTCCAGATGGATTGTTTCATGTATTCTACTTTGTTACCAGAAAGCCAACAAAACTCTTGTTAGTAAGCCAAGGGCTCACTCTACCAGAGGAAAGGCTGCTACTGCGGATTTGCTTCGTAATATACCCATTTCTGAGATTTGTAAGGCTGCTACCTGGAAGTCAGTCCATACGTTCACAAAACACTACTGCCTGGACTCTGATGCCGAGGCAGATGCTCAGGTAGGACAGGCTTCCCTTCGGAACCTGTTTGCTTAAACTGACATGTTCATTCTCTGTTTCTTCCACTGCGTGTGTGTTTATGGGATGGGCTTGCTAGTCTATTCAAGTGCTTATGACTATACACGGAAATCCCCTACAAGAGAAGGAATAGTTTCTTACCTGTAACTCCAGTTCTCTTGTAGGGGTATTTCCGTGATAAGTCATAAGCAACCCTCCCTCCTCCCCGGTGGAATAAACAGACATATTTGTAACTTAGAATAGGCATTCACTTCTCTACGCCTTCAAAAAGAACTGAAGTAACTGCCACTGGCTGTGCATCATGGGATACTGGTGGTCTCTGGAAACTCTTAAAGGCACAGCTTCTATTATCAGACATAGAATGGCATCCTATGGGGCTTCTCTGTCCAAACCTTTCATCTCTATCATGAAAAAAGGGGTTTTGTGAAGGGGAGTTTTCTCTGTGTATTAAATTCCATAAAGTTGCAAAATTTAAGTTTGTTGGCTATCTTTTTTCACTTCAAGATGAAGTACTGGCCAGTGTAGCCTAGTTAGTTAGGCTGCATTATTGTCTTTCTATCTCTTAAGTGTCTTTGCAGGCCTTCCTGAAGAAAGGCGAAAAATATCCACTTAAGAAGATCTATCTAAGGAAGTGCTCCGGGGTCCCCGCACGTGGGCGGGACTATTCAAGTGCTTATGACTATACACGGAAATACCCCTACAAGAGAACTGGAGTTACAGGTAAGAAACTATTACATGTGTCCTATTGAGCAGGTTTGCAAATGTATTCTCCACTCCCGGCAAATGCTCTGCCAACTGGTGAATTTTGCAGGTTGCCCAGAGCCAAATATCTTGAACTAGGGCAGACAGCTGGAAGAGAGGGTACCCCCGCTTCCTCTTTATAGATGTAGTACAAGGATGTCATGTTGTCTAGCCTTGCTAGTACTGTCTTACCCAGAAGGAGTATAAAACATGCATTTGAGGGCTACTCTGTTGGCTAACCGCTCCAGGTAGTTTATGTTGTTCCTCTGGTACTGGAGGGTGCGAGTGCCTTGGACAATCCTCTTATGGAGGTGACCACCCCACCCCACGAAAGATGCGTCAGTGGTGATGGTCACCTGCAGAAGGGGATCTGAAAGGGCCTGCTGTGCAACCGGTTGTTGCTACTCTACAAAAGCAGAGTACTGAGCCCTAGTTGTTACCAACACTAGATCCTCCAAATGCACTTTAGCGTGTGCCCATTGCCTCAAGAGGCACTCCTAGAGAGGGCTCAGGTGTAGCTTGGCATATGGTACAATCGCAAGAGATTAAGCCATCGTCCCCACCAATTAAATCCCAGCTTGGACAGTGTGTCTGAAAAAGAGGCAGCAGCTGTTGGAATCACCTTCAGTTCGTAGGGCTATGATTTCCCGGTCACAGCATTTAGAACAAAGCCCAGGAAGGGCTGACCTTGCTGCAACTGAAGGTATACTTTTCGCATTGATTGTGACACCTAGCCTGTGAAGTTGGGACACTGCTGTTCAAAGTGTGAGCTATGCATTGATGTTTGCTGTTGCTCATGACTGGCCAATCAGCTAGGTATGGGAAGGAATGTGGGGTGTCTGTGCAAGTGTGCTGCTACTAACGCGAGGCATGCTGTAAACAGCGTTGAAGCTGTAGCGACTCCAAAGGGCAACACCTTGAGCTGGTAGTGTTGTCCACTTACCACGAATCAAGAGTACTGGTGATGCACTGGGTGGATTGGGGTGTGAAAGTAGGAGTATTTTAGATCCAGCACTGACAAAGTTCTCTTTGCAGAGCAGCAGGATGACATCTTGCATGGTGACCATGTCAAAAGCAAAGTGTTTGGAGAAAATGAACCTGTTCAATTGCTGGAGGTCTAGATTTGGCCGAAGGAACTGTCTTTTTTGGGATGAGGAAGTACACCTCTCTCTAGCGTGGCTGTGCAGCTACTGGTTCAATGGCACCCTTTCAATGGAGAGCTTGAAGGAAGAAGTTGGAGGTGGTCTGAGCTTAGGACATGGCGGCGAGTTGGGAGTGATGGTGTAATCCGAGGCAGTACCTTTTTGTATACTAGGGAGGATCTACTGAACTAAGGTGATGTCCTTACACTGAAGTGCCTCAGTCTTCCCCCAACAGGAGTAATGTAATCAGAGGGAAGGGATAGGTAGTCACTTCTTGCAGGAGGAAATGCCCCTAGCGGAGTCACCTCTGCCATTTTCCCTCCCTAGGACCACCTCTAGAAGGTGTTAATTTGCTGGGCTTCCCAACAGGCCTGTTGGTGCGGGGGTCTCTACCCAAGCCCATCAGTTTAGTACCACACCTGGTTTACCAAAGGCATGTTTGGGACTGGGGTCCTACAGGGCACCCACAGACTTTGCATGGCCATGCCCTGCTTTAATTTTTTGAGCATCCACCTGGGGGCTGAAAATATGGTTGCCATCAAACGCTCTCTACGTCGGCATCAACAAGTCCCTTCTCCGCAAACTCCAGACAATACAGAACACCGCGGCCAGACTCGCCCTCGGCATCCCCCGGCACGAACACATCAGCCAACACCTGCGAAGACTCCACTGGCTCCCCGTGTAGAAGAGAGTCACCTTCAAAATCCTCACTCACGCCTACAAATGCATTCACAACAACGGACCCAAATACCTCAACGACAGAATAAACTTCCACGCACCCAAAAGAAACCTCCGATCTGCCAACCTCGCACTAGCTGAAGTCCCGCGCATCCAAAGAGCCAGAGCAGGCGGAAGATCGTTCTCGCACATTGAAGCCACGACCTGGAACGAGCTACCGGCAGACATCAGATGCGCCCCCTCCCTGAACACCTTCAGGAAGACTCTCAAGACCTGGCTCTTCGGCTCAACGGACCTGCGTACCCCCCTCCCCCTCAGCGCCTTGAGACCCTCACGGGTGAGTAGCGCGCTTACAATTCCCCGATTGATTGATTGAAACGGGAAATTCAAGAGTTACTGCTGCACCTCGGGTCTAAACCCTGAGCTTATCCTTCCTCCTGCCCGTCTGATAATCCATCCTCACAAGACTGGGTGAACACGTTGTCCACCTTCTTTGAGGAAAAGATCGACATCATTCTTAACACTTTCCTTAATCAGAATTCCGAAAAGCAAAATAACGTACCTGGCGGTAAGCAGATATCGTCTACAGCACTTCTAGAAGGGTTTACTGAATTTACTTAAGAAAAAGTTGAACTGCCCTCTTCAAGATTAAATCGGGTTCTACGGTCGACCCGGTCGCACCTCACATTCTGTGCACCATTGCCCCAGCACTCCTCAACAGTCTCGCCAACCTTTTTAACTTGTCCTTAAATCAAGCAACAGTCCCTATACTCCCAACAGTCAAACCAATTCTGAAAAAAACATTGGCAGATCCCAAAGAGCCCAGTAACTATCACCCTATTTCTCTTCTTCCTTACTTTGGTAAGGTACTCGAGTCCATGGTCAACTAACAACTCACAACCTATCTAGAAAGCCACGAACTGTTGGTCCCCTTCAGTCAGGGTTTAGGGCTGCCCACAGCACCGAAACATCTCTGGTAGAGGTAGTCGACAATATAAGACTTGCCCAGGTCATCGGGCAATCTGTCGGCTGCCTTCGATACCATCTCCCACAGTATTTTAGAAGAACGACTGTGGAAGATGGGAGTCAGGGGAACGGCCTTAAGAGCTACCTAAAAGACTGAACTACCACCGTACATCTTGGCACTTTGATCTCTCGCAGTCACTTGATAGACAAGGGAGTCCCCCAGGGATCCATTCTATGTCTCTTGCTTTTCAATCTCTATGTGGCACCCCTGGCCAAGGTGATCAGATCCTATGGGTTCGATGTAGTGTCATACGCTGATGACACCCAGCTATTAATCACTCTTGGTCCCAATCCAACAGATACCGGAATCAGATTTAAAAACTGCATGACTCACATTAACATCTGGATGCAAACCAACCATCTTCAGCTTAATGCCAGTAAGACTGAGGTCATCCTATTCGGAAAGGCGCATGAACTCTGGTCCAACGACTGGTGGCCCCAGAGCCTTGGCCCTTGTCCATCTCCTAAACCCATAGTACGTAACCTTGGAGTGAAAATCGACAACAAGCTGTCCATGAAAGACCATGTAAACTGTATAATGAGCACTTGGTATGGCCTAATGCGAAGCCTATGCAAGATCCTTCAATGGATTCTAGTAGAATCAAGGAAACTGCTTGTTCTGGGTCTAATTATAAGGCAGCTTGACTATGGAAATGCTCTGATGGCCTCCATCAATGAAGCGCTTTTCACCAGACTCCAAGTCTTGCAGAACACGCCTGCCAGACTGGTGCTAAATCTTCCATCACGGTCCCAGTCTGCACCCAGTCTGAAAGCTCTTCAATGGCTCCCTATCAGGAAACGAATCCGTTTCAAGATCATCTGTCTGGTACATAAGCCATGCATGGAAATGGGCCGAGCTACCTTGCCAAAAACGTAACTGGTACTTACCAAATAGGACTCTCAGGTCAGGAACTAAACATCTTCTTACTCCACTCAGGGTTCGTACCACCAAGAACGGCAGTAGATCCTTTTCTCATCTAGCTCCTCTCTTTTGGAATGAACTTCCATTGCAGCTTCGCACGATCATTGATCACAAACAGTTTCGAAAGAGGCTTAAAACCTGGCTCTTTTGACCGCTCTTCTCCTCCCGTCGGTCGTTTATCATTTTTTTCATCGGCTTTCGCTAGTGCTTTGAGACCCCTCTGGGTGATATGTGCGCTTAATAAAATCTTATGACTTATGAGCCAGGCATGCCTACAGAGGAGGTTGCTGGTGCTAATCCCTCTAGCAGCAGTACCTGCGCATCAAGAGCGCATCTGATATTAACGATACTGATGCATTTACCCTCAGCAGCTAGCTCCTGTCCTCTTTTTCAGTGTGCCTTTGAGAGGTGTTTTGCCAGCTCCTCCATTTCATACCAGTGGTAGTGGTCGTACCGAGAGAAGAGACCCACAGAATTTGCAATGTGCCAATGGGTGGCTGCTCCAAGAGCTACATGCTTTCCTGCCACATCATTGCGCTTAGACTCATATCAGGTGGGAGGCCATGCCCTATTGCATGTGAGGACACCCTCTTGCGGCATTGTGTACAACTAGAGACTCAGAGGCGGCTTGCCGTAGGGTCATCGTGGGTCTGACCACCTTGTCTTTACAGGTTCCATAATGTTGTTAGTGGCCGACCAGAGCATTCCTTTCACTATGGGGGGAAGGGGGTTTCAAGGTTAGGATTCTCTCAGGGGAGGAGGGGGTTGGACTATATAGTCCTCCCAGGGGCCATCTCCTCCCAGGGTCTGAAGGGTTTGTCATAGGGGTCCTGCAGAACGGAGGACGGAAGTATGAGGGTAGTGTTGAAGGTGTTGTGGGGAATGTTGGGAAGGGTTTTGGGCTAGTGGCAGAGTCCCTAACCCTATTGAGGGTAGGTTGCCTCAAGGGGTCAAAAGCTTGTTTGTCTTCGAAAGCCAGCCGGCGTTTCTTCGGGATACGGATGAGTCCTGCTGTGTTATTTATATTTGTAATTGCAAAAACAACAGTTGATGGACAGAATGCAGAACAATGTCATACATTCACCCCAGTACAGAGATCTGGGCCTAAATCCATAGTTTTTTTGCTCACCATGCCATTCCAGTTTGAACCCAGCCATATGCAAATCAGTCTTGACCCTGTGCCTCATGGGAACAGTCCAGCCCGAACTGCCAAGCCAGGTCCTCCCTGGACTGGAAACAAGCATCCTAGGACCGGTTTCGGGGTTTCACCCCTCTTCAGCCAGGATAGCTTGATTCCAGTGGCATGGAGAGCACGGGACCCACGTCTGGGCATACCCGTCCCACTCGGGGTGACAAATGCAAAAACAACAGTTGATGGACAGAATGCAGAACAATGTCATACATTCACCCCAGTACAGAGATCTGGGCCTAAACCCATCGTTTTTTTGCTCACCATGCCATTCCAGTTTGAACCCAGCCATATGCAAATCAGTCTTGACCCTGTGCCTCATGGGAACAGTCCAGCCCGAACTGCCAAGCCAGGTCCTCCCTGGACTGGAAACAAGCATCCTAGGACCGGTTTCGGGGTTTCACCCCTCTTCAGCCAGGATAGCTTGATTCCAGTGGCATGGAGAGCACGGGACCCACGTCTGGGCATACCCGTCCCACTCGGGGTGACAAATGCAAAAACAACAGTTGATGGACAGAATGCAGAACAATGTCATACATTCACCCCAGTACAGAGATCTGGGCCTAAATCCATCGTTTATTGCTCACCATGCCATTCCAGTTTGAACCCAGCCATATGCAAATCAGTCTTGATCCTGTGCAAAAGAATGATGGATTTAACCCAGATCTTTGTGACTGTGGGTGAATGTTTGCATTGTCCAGCATTCCGTCCATCAATTGTTTCTTTTGCATTTGTCGCCCTAAGTGGGAAGGGTATGCCCAGACGTGGGTCCCGTGCTCACTACACCACTGGATTCAAGCTAGCCTGGCTGAAGAAGGGTGATGCCCTGAAACCGGTCCCAGGATGCTTGTTTCCGGTCCAGGGAGGACCTGGCTTGGCAGTTCGGGCTGGACTGTTCCCACAAGGAACAGGGTCAAGACTGATTTGCATATGGCTGGGTCCAAACTGGGGTGGTGTGGTGAGCAAAAGAATGATGGATTTAACCCAGATCTTTGTGACTGGGGGTGAATGTTTGCATTGTCCAGCATTCCGTCCATCAATTGTTTCTTTTGCATGTATATTTGTAAAGCACACTATCACCAGTGAGGGCATCCTTGCAATGAGCAGGCGTATGTGTCTAGCCCTGACTAGGGTAGGTTGGTGAATTCAAAAGACATGCTTTCAGCTTCTTGAAGAATTCAACAAAAGAGAGGAGTAGGGTCTGATGTGGAGCGAGATGTTATTCCACGGTTTAGGAGTGATGTAGGAGAATGTCTGCCCTTCTGACCGGGTTCTGTGTATGCGTGGGATGTGTGCGAGTAGGAGTCCTGCGGAGCGGAGGTGTCTGGATCTTGGTGATGCCTAGGATGCTAGTAACCAATGATTCTATTGATAGATGCAATTCCGCAGCTCCCGTCGTGTGAGAGCATTCAAGTCTTCCATGTCCGCGCTCTTACGGGCAGGAAAGCTGTGTCCTAGGGGTGGGCTCCCCAGGACACAACCATTGAACCGAACCTGGGGAATGGGGTAACTCGGGCATTGCGAGGCTTGGGGATGGGACTGCGCACCACCTCCCCCTTTAATTAAGTACTAACCCTAGGCGATGGGGTCCCCAGGGACTAAGGGAGGGGGATGCACACCCCCACACGTATAAAATAGAATGCACCACCCTGGTCCTATCCGCCATTCCAAGGCCTTTTCTTTTTTTTAAATGCAGGAGTCCACGTGGTTTTTGAATTTTTAGTTTTTATCGCAGATTTACAGCAAATTTGCAGTAAACATTTTTTTTAAATCATTTTTGGCCCAGGGGGCATCCCTCTGGAACCACTCCCACCAGGCCTCGGGCAGGGTAGGCCTACCCTGCCCCACATATGTTTTGGTGCCTTATTTTCAGGACAGGGGACCGAGTCCAAAGTCCTATAATGGTTGACACCACATCTTTATTGATGTGGTGGCAGCTAATCAGATCTTATTTTTAGATCTGTTGGTTCTGCGGATCCTCCACGGAATGAAATAAACAACGTTTTTGAGCATTAATTTCTCAAAAATTACTGAACAGATTTGCACCAAACCACAAAAAGCACACGTTCTGGACCAAGATCTGGCTTCCTGCCCAATCAACTGTAATGCTATTCAGCAGTTTTTGCGATATCGCGGTTCAATTTTCCTATGGAAAAATAAATGGAGAAAAAGCGTTTTGATATCTATTTATTTGTATATTTGGTTAAAAATAATGCCCTTGCTCATGAGACCAACTCTTGGTCCGCCCGCACAAGTTTGAGTTGGGCAGGCAGTCGAGTTTATGCCTACAGAGTAAAATTTACTCGATCAGCATAAACCTTCCTCTGACAGCCGGAGGGAGGTAAGCTGTCCATTCTATTTAGAGTGAGCAGTCGGAAGCCCCCTTTTTCTTTTTTTTTTTTGAACTGTTCGTCAAAGGGATAGTAAATTGTTAAAAAAATTCAAATAAAATGACCCCCACACTATGGGAGAAAACTCCCATAGCGTTAGGGCCATTAGCCATCTAGTAGTGACTCTTTCATAGATTCACATGCTTGAATCTTCACAGTTGTCTACGTGGGAGTAATTATAATTAGCGTATAATAAAGTATTGTCAGCAAAACTTAAACAAGTGACATTGCTAACCAATTCACACAGTTAAAAAAAAAAAACCCTGAAGTTCAGCCAATCAGAGAGCAGCTCCGGAGGCACTCTTCTTCTCTGGTGTCACCATAATTCACATTTCTTAGCGCAAGTCGTGTGAGAGGAAGGCTCCCTGCTCTCTACTCAGTTCATCAGTGTTCCAGCTGGTTTACTTCAACTAGAGCGTTCTAATGAGGGCCTCTTCAGGTCATTCAGATCTTGTGGGAAGCTCAGATTATTTTCCAAGGATCCGCACAAGGTATGCTTATATTGCCTTCGTCCCCACCATAAACCTATAGACTCTGCAAGCACTCCTGAACTTTTTCAGGAAAAACATTGTAAGACAGAGAAGCCTAGTTCCAGAAATAGAATCTTTGGAAAAACTTCCATCTGGGGATGAGGGAGAAGAATCATCATCTTACCTCAAGAAAAGAGGAAGGGATGTGGAAAAACTCTCTGAAGAACCCTTAAAGAAAATTGTCAAGGCTAAACCTACTGAAAACAGCTTAGAGGTTGAGAAACCCCAGAAAAAAAAGAAATCTTCCTCTCCTTCTGACCAAAGAACATCTAAGACCAGACCTGAACCTTCAACTCACTCAAAGAGGGAGTTCTTTGGATAAAAAAAAAGTGTTGATTGACCAGACATCGACAAAATATGTGTTGATTAAAAAACAGTTGACGAGACATTCAAAGATGTATTTAAGGTTTTTATAGAGCGCACGACTACTCATAAGTGTGTCCCGGCACTAAGATCCAACCACTAACGGTCAGAAGCGGGAAAAAATTAGAAGGCCTGGCTAAACGGACAGGTTTTAAAATCCTGTTTCAAGGAGCTCTCATCTTTCATGGCACGTAAATGACAGGGGAGAGCATTCCAACTAGAAGCGGCCCATTTCTTCCTCTTAGTTTTGGGCATACCAGCCAGCAGGATGGCAACTACCGCTACTACTGCATGGTCAACAACTTTGTAGTTGACAATATCATTTACAACACCGTCATCAGCGTCGATTATACCGTTGCCAACCATATCGTTGACTACTTCAATACCATCAATTACAACAATTTCACTGGTGGAAGGCCCATTGCAACTAATCACCTTCAAACACAAAGGTTCAACGCCAATAACATCAACTCTATTGATGGGGCTGTCAAGGGTGCAACCAGATATTATACATGTCACTGAAGAAGGGATTTTGAACTCTAGCCATTCAGTTTGGATGTCACACAGTAAAGTTTCACATCTACTAGAAATGGAGGAATTAGACAAGGTAGGCCCTTTTGCCCCGGCATACAGCCCAACTCGAAGTCAAGTGCCAAGAGGACCATGATAATGAGGATTTAGAGAGTGACTTTCATTCCAGCACAAACCTCAGGCAAATGCAAAATCTTATGAGGCTTTTGATGAGCAATTCTAATATGATGAATATTATTATGATCACACTCACTACCAGGACCCTATAATAAAAGTACCAAGAGCGTTAGTAACTGACCTGCAACAAATGCTAGCTGATTACCACAACATATTTCCGAGTCAGGTAACCTTCCGCCCCCTATTAACAACCAACTGCTACTCCTCAGCGCACTATGTCTCCACACACTCCTTGTCTACAACTCCAAAGAAGCTCCCCCTTACACAACAGAAGCAGCTGGTGCCCCCAAGAGTACTAGCCCCCATTACAATCCCTGACACTTATGTGGGTAGCGATGGTGATGATGCGGAAGGAAGAAGAAATTACCCACAATCGGACTCTTGGGACAGGGGAAGAATGAGACAATTACATCACCCCACTTTCTATGTCTGCTTCATCACCATCAGCTAATGCTCCTCCAGATGACATCAGATGCTTCTATGCCCTCCCAGTGGGAGCATCGAAAAGATACGATCTTCCAGTACCAGTCAAACAGACAGAACGTTCCTCTATAACTTTAAGGACTCCACAAGGACATCAATCACAGCTATTCCAATTGTAGACTATATATTGGCGAAAGGGTTAAAACTGATGATGAATCGACCGACAGTAGCAACTGTACCTCACCTAGACAAAATGTACAAAGTACCAGAGGATTCTCCAGCATGTCTAATGGGACATTTACGCCTAGACTCTGAAGTCATGCGGTGGCTCAGAGGACCTTCCAACAAGGAGGGTAGGCATTTAAAAAATGTGGGGAAAACATTTTCGGCGATGGCTGCCACAACCATCAAGGCCTCCAACACATTGGCTATTTAGGGAGGGTAGGACAGGCAATTGTGGTCTCACCTGGCAACATACTTAGGAGGAGGACATTCTATCACTCCTATGAAAAGGAGCTATAGCGAAGGTTCCTTACACTCATTAATAAACAGCAGGTGCTATATTTGATACAGTTGAACAAATTCCTAAAGAAATAACCTTTCAAAATGGTTACGCACCAGGTGATACTTCCATTGCTAAACCTAAATTTCATGACATCTCTAGACCTCTTAAATGCTTTCTTCCACATCTCTTTCCACATAAAACACCATTAGTATCTATGTTTGAGGTGGCTGGATGACATTATCAGTTCACAATACTCGCGTTTGGACTCAAGTCCGCTCCCAGAATTTACCAAATCCATGACACCAGTAGCGGCTTACTTGAGAAAGGACGGCCACCAGATTTTTCCAAATCTGGATGACCAGTTCATAAAAGGCTCTTTCGTTCACTGGGCAAAAAATATCTACAAGAGCCTGTCTTCAAAGATCTGTGCTTAAAATTGAACAAAGACAAGTCCTGTTTCCAGACTCGCAGTCCTGAAGACTGGACTTGTCTGGGCAATCCAGGATACAGGATCATTCAAGGCTTTTCCCACATATGAAAGAATCCAGTGGCTAACAAGTTTAGCATCTTGCCTTAACATAAGAAAGTCTACTTCAGTTCGTGTAGGAAGCTGGCTCTGTATATACTATACCAAAGTGAGGCATAGTGTGCACAGAGTCCAGTGGAACCCCAAAGGTAGGCAGAGGTAAAGTTAGATAGCACCTCTGCCTACCTTTGGGGTTCCACTGGACTCTGTGCACACTATACCTCACTTTGGTATAGAATATACAGAGCCAGCTTCCTACATTGGAGGATCAGCGGTGGGATATACAACTTTGCATTTGTTGGACTACTTGGTTACCACCTGATCACACAACAGAACTCTTAAATTGTCTTTAGAATTCAGATTTTTTTCAAATTGGCATTTTTTTGCAAAATTACTAAAAGTCTTGCTAGGGCCTTGGTTAAGTCCCTGTAAAATTTTAGAAAAATAAAAAGTCACTGTAGCTAGGGTTAGAGGGGTTAGAAGTTTTCTTTTAACAATGTCTCAAAACAAGAACCCAGCTGTTAGTGAAAATAACCCAATGACAGAGGACTTGGTTGAGGAGCTCGACCTCACCCCTTACCTTCACTTGTCTTTCAAGGAGGTAAGGTCCCTATGTAAACTTAAAAACATAGCCATGGGTCGCCATCCCACCAAACAAAAGCTCCAGGAGCTATTGGCTGGGTATGCTAAGGGCCACCCATCTGAAAATGGTGAAGACCAGTCAGATGAGGAAGGAGTGGAAGAGGATGACCTGGTAGATCAACCCCCTCCACTTCCTAGGGAGAAAAGGGTCCAAGTACCCTTGACTCCAAGAATCAACCTCTCAGTACCTAGAGCACACACAGGTGGATCAGGTACCACTGAGGACAGCCTCAATGAGGAGGACAGCCTTTTAGTAAGGCTGACCAAAAGACTGGATCTAGAGACCAGGTTGCTGGCTCTAGAAAGAGAGAGAGCAGAGATGGGCCTAGCACCCATCAATGGTGGCAGCAATTTACTTAACAAGGATAAAGAGCAATCTTATGATCATAAAATCCCCAAAGGGATTGTTCCTAAATATGAAGAGAGTGAAGATATCACAAAATGGTTCACAGCCTTTGAGAGGGCTTGTGAAATGAGAAAAGTGAAGAAGTCACACTGGGTGGCACTCCTTTGGGAACTGTTCTCTAGTAACTGCAGAGACAGACTCCTGACCCTTTCTGGTCAGATGCTGGGTCCTATGACCTCATGAAGAGAACTCTGATTGAGGGATTTGGACTCACAACTGAGGAATACATAATTAGATTCAGGGGGGCTCACAAAACCCAAAACCAATCCTGGATTGACTTTGTAGACTACTCAGTTAAAACACTAGATGGTTGGTTAACTGGACACAATGAGCATGATTTCAATGGACTTTACAATCTGTTTATGAAAGAACATATTTTAAGTAATTTTTTTTTATTTATTTTTTTAGAGTTTTATATAGCGCAAACTAGACCAGAGAGTAATTGCACTAATGAAAAGCTACATCAGCATTTGGTAGACCTAGGTCTAATTTCTCCCCAAGAATTGGGAAAGAAGGCAGACCACTGGATCAAGACAAGGGTGACAAAAACAACCACTGGGGGTGACCAAAAGAAAGGGGTTACAAAACCTCCCCAGGGGAAAGGTGGTGAGAATACCCAAGATAAAAAGCCTGAGTCTTCTAAAGGGCCCCAAAAACCTGCACAGGGGGGTGGGTCCCAAAACTCTTCCCAGTCCATTAATAGGTACAGGGGAAAGAACTTTGATCCTTTAAAGGCCTGGTGTAACAACTGTAAGAAGTTGGGACACTTAACTGGAGATGCTGCTTGCCCAAACAAGAAGGCCCCTAGTCCTACTACAGCTACTCCTGGGGTAGCAAGTCTCCAGATGGGATCAACAGTGTGCCAAGAGCAAATCGGGTTGCATACTGAAGCAGTTCTAGTTTCAGAACTGTAGCTGTGTGGCCACCCAACTTAAAAAAAATACTTACAATACCCTTGGATTCATGGAACTAGGATAGAAGCTCTGGGGGGATACAGGTGCCAGTGTCACTATGGTGAGAGAGACACTGGTTTCCCCTGAGCAATACTTGATTGGGAGAACTTACCCAGTCACCAATGCCGACAGTGTTACCACTAACCATGCAATGGCTATGGTGACATTAGACTGGGGGTGGTGGGTTACTGGCCTGAAACAGGTAGTGTTCTCTCCAAAGCTACCAGCTGCATGTCTGCTTGGCAATGACTTGGAAACCTCAGCATGGGCTGAGGTTGAACTGAAAACCCATGCAGCAATGCTGGATATCCCTCAATTGGTGTGTGT
Organism: Calotriton arnoldi; assembly: GCA_963921515.1. NCBI lineage: Eukaryota > Metazoa > Chordata > Amphibia > Caudata > Salamandridae > Calotriton > Calotriton arnoldi. Next base: position 799,066 of record CAWUFW010007092.1, on the reverse strand, counting down.
AAAAACAAGAGCACAGAGCAAAAGACAGGGTGAAAAAGAAGTGTTAGAGCCTGAAAGTATGGCCCAACCTTCCAAGAGAAAAGGTAAGAAGACTGGGGAACCAGCTTCTGTACAGCAAAAGGATCAGGACCCCTCTCCTCAGGGAGAGGACTTGGACACCCCAGAGGGAACGGAGCCCATGGAGCTTGACCCTTACCAGGTTGAACTCTTAGGCCCAGGGGGACCCTCTAGGGAAGAGCTGTGCCTTGGACAGCAGGACTGTCCAACTCTTGAAGGCCTGAGGCAGCAAGCTGCTACCCAGGAAAAAGGAGATGTCACTGGTACCCACAGAGTGTATTGGAAAAAGGGACTACTGTACACTGAGGCCAGAGACCCCAAACCTGGATGCACTAGGAGAGTGGTAGTGCCTCAGAAGTACAGGGAGTTTCTCCTAACTTTAGCTCATGACATTCCCTTAGCTGGACATCTGGGCCAAACCAAGACTTGGGAAAGGCTAGTTAGCCACTTTTACTGGCCCCAGATGCACCAAAAAGTAAAGGAGTTTGTCAGCTCCTGTGTCACCTGTCAGGCCAGTGGCAAGACAGGTGGCCTCTCAAAGGCCCCCCTGATATCACTACCTGTGGTGGGGGTTCCCTTTGAAAGGGTAGGTGTGGATATAGTGGGCCCACTTGAACCTCCCACAGCATCAACGAACAAATTCATTCTAGTGGTAGTGGATCATGCCACTAGGTACCCTGAGGCAATTCCCCTTAGGACTACTACAGCTCCTGCAGTAGCCAAGGCCCTCATTGGTGTCTTCACCAGAGTAGGGTTTCCAAAGGAGGTGGTTTCAGACAGAGGTTCCAACTTCATGTCTGCTTACCTGAAACACATGTGGAAAGAGTGTGGAGTGCAGTACAAGTTTACTACACCCTATCACCCACAAACCAATGGCTTTGTTGAGAGATTCAACAAGACATTGAAAGGCATGATTATGGGGCTCCCTGAAAAACTCAAAAGGAGAATGGGATGTCCTCTTACCCTGCCTGCTTTTCGCTTACAGAGAGGTGCCACAGAAGGGAGAAGGGTTTTCCCCCTTTGAACTTCTGTTTGGCCATCCTGTGAGGGGACCACTCTGTCTTGTAAAAGAGGGTTGGGAGAAGCCTCTCCAAGAACCCAAACAAGATATTGTGGACTATGTGCTTTGCCTAAGGTCCAGAATGGCTGAGTATATGGAAAAGGCATCCAAAAATCTTGAGGCCAGCCAGGAGCTTCAGAAGCACTGGTATGACCAAAAAGCTGCACTGGTTGAATTTCAACCTGGGCAAAAGGTGTGGGTTTTGGAGCCAGGGGCACCAAGGGGACTCCAGGACAGATGGAGTGACCCTTACCCTATCCTAGAAAAAAAGAGTGAGGTCACCTACTTGGTTGACCTGGGCACAAGCAGGACACCCAAAAGGGTTATCCATGTGAACCGCCTGAAGCTCTACCATGACAGGGCTGACATCACCATGCTGATGGTGACTGATGAGGATCAGGAGACAGAGTGAACCTCTCCCTGACCTCCTCTCATACAGCCCAAAAGATGGGTCAGTAGATGGAGTTGTCTTTTCAGACACCCTAACTGCCCAACAGCAGACTGATTGCAAGCAAGTCTTGCAGCAGTATGCAAAGCTCTTTTCTTTGACCCCTGGTCAGACAAACTGGTGTACCCATGATGTGGACACTGGTGACCGTTCACCTGTCAAAAACAAAATCTATCGGCAGTCTGATCAAGTCAAGGAAAGAATCAGAGCTGAAGTCAGCAAGATGCTGGAGTTAGGGGTTATTGAACGCTCTGAGAGCCCCTGGGCCAGCCCAGTGGTTCTAGTCCACAAACCTCATCCACAGGGTGGAAAGAGAGAAATGAGGTTCTGTGTGGACTATAGAGGGCTCAACTCTGTCACCAAGACAGATGCTCACCCTATCCCAAGAGCAGATGAGTTGATAGACAAATTGGGTGCAGCCAAATTTCCAAGTACCTTTGACTTAACTGCAGGGTACTGACAAATTGGCATGGCCCCAGGAGCAAAAGAAAAGACAGCATTCTCCACACCTGATGGGCATTATCAGTTTACTGTTATGCCCTTTGGTTTAAAGAATGCACCTGCCACCTTACAGAGGTTGGTGAACCAAGTCCTTGCTGGATTGGAGTCCTTTAGTGCAGCTTATCTAGATGATATTGCTGTCTTTAGCTCCACCTGGCAGGATCACCTGATCCACCTTGGGAAGGTTTTAAATGCCCTGCAAACTGCAGGCCTAACTATCAAGGCATCCAAATGCCAGATAGGGCAGGGAACTCTGGTGTACTTGGGCCACCTTGTTGGTGGAGGCCAGGTACAACCCTTACAGCCCAAGATCCAGGCCATCCTGGACTGGGCAGCTCCAACAACCCAAACCCAAGTCAGGGCATTCCTTGGCTTGACTGGGTACTACAGGAGGTTTGTGAAGGGATATGGGTCCATTGTGGCTCCCCTCGCAGAACTCACCTCCAAGAAGATGCCCAAGAAGGTAAACTGGACAGTTGTCTAAAGGCTTTTGACACCCTGAAAGAGGCTATGTGCTCAGCACCAATTCTCAAGGCTCCAGACTATGCCAAGCAGTTCATTGTGCAGACTGATGCCTCTGAGCTAGGGATAGGAGCAGTCCTATCCCAGACCAATGATGAAGGTCAAGACCAACCTGTTGTTTTTATAAGCAGAAGGCTTCTCCCCAGGGAGCAGCGTTGGAGTGCCATTGAGAGGGAGGCCTTTGCTGTGGTTTGGTCCATGAAGAAGCTGAGACCATACTTGTTTGGTACTCACTTCCTAGTTCAAACTGATCACAGACCTCTCAGATGGCTAATGCAAATGAAAAGTGAAAATCCTAAACTGTTGAGGTGGTCCATCTCCCTACAGGGAATGGACTTTGTAGTGGAACACAGACCTGGTACTGCCCATGCCAATGCAGATGAACTTTCCAGGTTCTTCCACTTAGAAAATGAAGACTCTCTAGGGAAAGGTTAGTCTCATCCTCTTTCGTTTGGGAGGAAGGGAGGGGTGGGGGGTGGGGTTGTGTGAGAAAGTGCCCTCTTTCTGCATGGTTGCCCCCACTTTTTGCTGAATTGCTGCTGTGCTTTGACTGAGTGTGCCCTGGGCTCCTGCCAATCAGGTTCCCAGGGCCTTTTTTCTTTCCCCAAACCTAACCCAATTGGCATCACTGGCCACAGGTCAGCCCCTGGTAAATGGTACCACGGGTACCCAGGGCACTGTGACCAGGGAAGACCTCCAAGGTCTGCAGCACTTATTGTGCCACCCTTAGAGGTCCTGTACCCTTACGCACACACACTGCCTTTGCAGGCTGCGTGTTTTGGTGCAGAACAAAGTGAGGAGTCGACATGGCACACATCTGTGTGACATGCCTACAACCCACTGCCCTGGCATAGATCAGTCACCCCTCTAGCTGGATGCACTATGCCAGTGGTGTGGGTACAGGTGCATGAGCCCTGGACCCCTACAGTGTCTAAGTCCATTCTTAGACATTGTAAGTGCAGTGCTGCCATTAAGAGTATATGGTGCTAGGAGTTTGTCATTACGAACTCCACAGCACCATAATGGCTACACTGAAAACTGAGAAGTTTGGTATCAAACGTCTCAGCACATTAAACCCACACTGATGCCAGTGTGGGATTTAATGAAAAATGCACTCAGAGGGCATCTTAGAGATGCCCCCTGAAAACTAACCCACCTCTTGTGTCCAGGCTGAGTAGCTGCCTTCAGCTGCCACCACCAGACATGTTTCTGGACCCCTGGGTCGAGAGCCTGCTGCTCTCTGGGGCCTGAAACAATGCACATCCTGGGACGGGGTGCCAAGCCTCCTCCCCCAGGATGGGCAGGGTTCACGAAGGGGAAGCTTCAAAGGCTTGCCGCCTTTGTGAGCTTCCCCAGGCCACTTGTTGCTCTCAGCAACAGGTCCCCACTGGTTCTGACCCCCACTTTGGGCCGGAGAATTGGCGGGAAAAACAAGTGAGGAAGAGAGGTGTGCCCACCTCTGCCAACTCCACCCCTCAGGTGGGGGAGGCGAGGTGAAGCACAACTCTCAGTCCATGCCATCTTGAAGATGGGGGGACTCAGCCAACCAGGGACAGGCTCATGCCCCCCCTTCCCACTGGAGGGTGGCATAATAGGGGGTGTACCCACCCCAGGGAAGGGACCCATTGGTCCCTGCCTTTTACCTACCTGTAACGCCCCTAAAACTAGTATCTAGGGGCACCGCTGAACCTTGCTCCCTCAGACAAGAACCTGCAAGAAGAAGAAGGACCGAACAGCCGTGCAGCAGCTAACAAGAGGAAGACGCCCACTGACATGGCCCCAGCCCTACCGGCCTGTCTCCCCTCGAACCTGCGAAATCCCAGTGTGACCTGCAGCCAGCAACCTCAAAAACCCCGAAGGACCTGCCTACCTTCAACTACAAAGACTCTGTCTCCCGTGAACACCGGATTTGTTCATCTGCAAACCTCTGGCTCCGGCCGGACACCGCGGATCCGCCCCACTCTGCACCCGCCGTCCACGGCCCGAGCTAGAGTGGGCAAACACCACGAGGAGGTCACTCCGGTGATTCTGACCCGAGATCCGGCGACCCCTGACCTGCCTCAAGCCTCCAGCCGACGCCTGCAGCCTAAATCCAGAAGGTCCCCCCAACAGCGACCAGGAGCTGGTAAGAAGATCCGACCCCAAAAGGCACCCCTGCACCAGACGCCCCACGGCCTTGTTTGTCCAAACCGACGGTGCCTAACCAACCCCTAACTTACCAACTTACCTCTCGAAGTGGTGGTCGCATCCAGAAGACCTTCGTCCTCGAGCCTGCAGTGCCTTTGCAAACCGGAGGTTCCTCATTGAAAACAGGGCGCCCGACATCGAAACAGCACCCTGCACCTGGCCGCCCTAGTGCCGATGAGGGTGCACCTTTGGTGATACTTTGTTTCCCCATTTGCTCTGAGCTTAAGTCCAGGAGCTTTGCTCCCACACCCAAGTGGCCTGCTTGCCAGCAGCCTCCAACCGGAGGCTCCCCATCCCCCATTGGATAACAATAGGCCTCAGCACTCTGCACCCGACCGCCCTAGTGCCGCTGAGGGTGTAACAAGAGTGCATCCTTGACCCTGGGGGAACTCTTGTTCTAACCCCAGAAGCTCAACTCCAAAGACCGATTACTTAGCAGGTAACGAATAGTTTCTTACCTGTCGGTGTAGTTTTGCAGCTTGAAGACTTTCTGGATTCACTATGCTGTGCATTATTCCGCCATCTCGTGGTTGGGTCCGGATTCGTAGTCTTTTCTTTGTTTTTGTCTTTTTTTTTTTTTTTTTGTTGTTGGCCCAGGTGGGCGGCGACGCCCACCATTTGGTGTCTTCGGTGACGTCGTCGCGCTTCCGGCGGAAGCTCCCACCTTTGGTAGCCATCTTCGGATTCTTTTTTTCTTTTCCTCTTACAGTTTTTTGTTGTCTATGTCTTTAACCTTTAATCCTTCAATTATTCTTTGATCCCTTTAAAACCTTGTATGTAGTTTAGTTGTACCCTTAACCTCCTATGTTATCTTCCTGGCGGAGGCGGGTGGGATCGCTAGTGAATCCAGAAAGTCTTCAAGCTGCAAAACTACACCGACAGGTAAGAAACTATTCGTTTTGCAGCGTGAATCTTTCTGGATTCACTATGCTGTGCATAGACTTAGTAGCGGTTTTGTTATTGCGGTGGTTGGGTGGAAGATGAGCATTGGTTGCTGAAAATGTGCTGTAAGACCTTCTGTCCTACTTGTGCCTCTTTGTTCATTTGGATATCAACACAGTAGTGTTTGGTGAACGTGTGCACGGAAGACCATGTTGCCGCTTGGCAAATGTCTTGTATAGGTGTGTTCGCTAGGAACGCAACCGTTGCTCCCTTTTCCTTGTTGAGTGAGCCTGGGCGGCCCCTTGTAACTCTTGTCCTGCCTGCTTGTGGCAGAGTTGTATTGCTTGTGCAATCCACCGTGCAATGGTATTTTTGTTACTGGTCGTCCCAGGAAACTGCTTGCGAAGGAAACGAAGAGTTGTTTTGTTTTCCTGCATTCCTTCGTCCTTTCTATGTAGTGCATCACTGCCCTTCTGGCGTCTAGCGTGTGTAGCGCCTTTTCTGAGGGTGTTGAAGGTTTCTGGAGGAAACTTGGTATCTGTATTGTTTGATTGATATGGAACCGCGACACCACCTTTGGCAGGAAGTGTGGGTCCGTCCTCATGACAATTCTGTCCTTGTGTATTTGCAAGTAGGGCTCTTGTAGTGTGAGAGCCTGTAGTTCACTGACTCTTCGCAGTGACGTGATAGCCACTAAGAAAGCCGTTTTTAGTGTGAGCATGTGCAGTGTGCTCTTGTGTATGGGTTCAAATGGTAATTTCATCAACTGTGTCAGTACAGTGTTGAGGTTCCAGCTTGGGGCTGGCATCCTTTAGGGGGGCTATTCTTTTAGCCCCTTCCAGGAATCTTTTGACCACTTGGGAGGTGAAGAAGCTTTTCACCGCTTCTCCCCTGGTGTAGGCCACTATGGCTGCTAGGTGAACCCTTAGTGACGAGTAGCTCAGCCCGCTTTGTAGTAGGTGTGTTAAATATCGCAGTACTGTTGATTCTTTTGTGACTTTTCGTTGCAGTCCCTCTGTAATGCACCATTGTGAGAACCTTTTCCACTTTGCAATGTAGCATTTTCTTGTAGTGGGTCTCCTTGCTTCTCTGAGTACTGCCATGGTGCTTGGAGGTAGTTTGAGGTGTGCGAATTCTAGGTCCTCAGGAGCCATGCTGCTAGGCTGAGGCTGTCTGGTTCTGGGTGGAGCACTTTTCCGTCTTGCATTGTGAGGAGGTCTTTCCTTCTGCTGAACCTGTGTGCTGGTTCCTGCGCCATTTCCATAATCTGTGAGAACCATGTTTGTCTGGCCCACTGAGGTGCCACCAGTATGAGTGTCATGCTGCTGCTCCTGCATTTGCTGAGTACTTTGTGTAACAGTGGTATCGGGGGAAAAGCGTAAGCAAATTCGTTCGACCAACTTATCCATAGGGCATTCCCTAGGGACCTTTGGTCCGGCTGTCTGGATGCGTAATGTTGGCATTTTGCATTGTGGGGTGTTGCAAAGAGGTCTATCCGTGGTGTTCCCCACTTTTGGAACAGTTGCTGCACCTCCTGTTGGTTCAGTTCCCATTCGTGGGATGCAGACGTCTGCCTGCTGAGTCGGTCTGCTTCTACATTGTCTATTCCTGGGAGGTGTATTGCTAGCAGGTCTATCCTTAGAGGGATGGCCCATCTCCAGATCTGTTGTGCCAGACTTGACAGCGGTGCTGATTGTGTCCCACCTTGCTTGTTGATGTAGAACATTGCAGTTGTGTTGTCTGTTTGTATCAGCACTCGCTGGCCGTAAAGCTGCTTTTGAAAGGCTTTTAAGGCTAGGAACACAGTTTTGAGTTCTAGGTAGTTGATGTGTTTCACTGCATCTTGTTGTGACCAGAGCCCCCTGACGCGGAGTCTGGTCATGTGCGCGCCCAGCCCTGCTGTGAGGCGTCTGTTGTGATGGTCACTGTTGGAGTTGGCTGTGTGAATGGCTTCCCTTGTAATATGTTCTCTTCTTTCCACCACGCTATTTCTTTCTGCACTGCGTGTGTGACAACCACTAGATCTTCCCAACTCCCTGTGGCTTGTGACCATTGCTGTTGTATCCATTCCTGGAACGGTCTCATGTGCAGTCTGATATGCGGGACAAGGTGGATGCATGATGCCATCATTCCCATTAGCCTGCTCACCGTCCTCACTGTCAGAACTTGCCCCTTGCGGTAATGACGTGTTTCCCTCAGGAGCGCTATACTTCTCTTGTCGCTGGGGAACACCTTGGACTGTGTGCTGTCTATTTGTGCCCCCAAGAATATCTTGATTTGTTGGGGTTCTGTTGACGATTTTTCCCAATGTATTGAGAAACCTAATGTGGACAGTGTTTCTATGACTTGTTTGATGTGTTTTTTGCAGAGTCTGTATGATCCTGCTTTTACCAGCCAGTCGTCGAGGTAGGGGTATACATGTATGCTCCTCCTCCGAAGGTGCGCTGCAGCTGCTGCTAGGCATTTCGTGAACACTCTTGGTGCGGACTTTAGTCCGAAGGCTAGCACTGTGAACTGGTAGTGATTGTGGCCTATCACGAATCTTAATAGCCGTTTGTGTTTGCGGTTGACGGGTATGTGCAGGTATGCATCTTTTAGGTCTAAGGTCGCCATGTAATCCCCTTCTTGGATTTGGGGTATTACTTCCTGAAGTGAAGTCATCTTGAATTTTTGGGTTTTTACGAACTTGTTCAGGAATCTGAGGTCCAGTATAGGTCTTAGTGTATCGTCTACCTTTGGCACTAGGAAGTACGTTGAGTATATTCCCTTGTTCCTTTCGTTGTTTGGAACTGGTTCTATTGCTCTTTTTGTAGCAGTTCCTCTGCTTCTAGGCGGAGGAGGGCTAGTTCTCTTGCGGGTATTGACCGATGTCTTGGTCTTCTCCCTGGCGGGTGTTTTTGGAGGTCTATGCAGTACCCGTGCTGTATGGTGTTTAGTATCCATTTGTCTGTGGTAATTTTCCTCCATTGTGTGAGAAATTTTCTTATTCTTCCTCCCACTGGTGTCGTATGCTCGGTGGTTATTTGCTGTGTGCTTCTGCTCTTTATATTTTCCTTTTGCGGACTTCCCCTCAACCTTGGTGTTAACGGTGGGGGGCTTGTTATGTGTGTGGAGTCACTTTGAGGCGGGCTGCTGGCCCCCTCTTCGGGCCTGTCCCCGTCCGTACCCGCGCCCTCGAAAGGACCGTCCTCTGGGTTGGTACTGCCAATTCTGCTGCTGTTGTCCCTGCAGGTTTTGGGCCTGATTGTTCCCTTGGTACCCTTGTTGTTGTGATTGGTGTGAAGTGGTAGGTGCATTGCCTCCTCTACCACTGGCTCGCCTTGAGGGGTTCCCTCTTCTCATCCCCCTGAACTGCAGCGCTCCCATGGACCTTGCAGTTTCGTTGTCCGTCTTTAGTTGTGTTAATTTGTTGTCAACTGTTGCTCCAAACAGTTTCTCACCGTCGAACGGTGTGTTGATGATGTTGCTCTGTACTTCTGGTTTGAAGCCGGAGATCCTGAGCCATGCGTGTCTCCTCTCAGTCATCCCTATCATCATTTGCCTGCTGGAGTTCTCTGCTGCGTCCAAGGCTGACTTTAGGCAAGTGTTCGCGATGGCCTTGCCTTCTTCCGCTAGGTAATTGGCCCTTTGTTGGTGTTCTTCTGGCAGGTGCTTAATGAGCTGGCTCATTTCTGCCCAATGCTGGTATGCATGCCTGCTGATGAGGGCGTTGGAGTTGGCGATTCGCCAGTGTATGGCTGCGTTCCTCTCCACCTTACGTCCTGTGAGGTCTATTCTTTTGCTCTCCTTGTCTGGAGGTGGGCCTGTGTTGGTGGGCACACCGGCCCTCTTCCTGGCTGTTGCAGCGATAATGGAGTCTGCTGGTACAGACCCCTGTATGTATGCAGGATCTTTTGTGGAGTGCTTATACTTCTTTTCGCTCCTAGGGGTAACCGCCTTGCAGATTGCTGGTTCCCTGAAGGCCTCCCTTCCCTGGTCGAGAACGCCAGGTAACATGGGTAGAAATTGACTCCTTGTCTGTTGGGGGAGCAGGGTTTCGAAGAGGAAACCTGCTTTTGTCTTTTCCTCCTGCATTTCGACCCCATAAGTCTTTGCAGCCTTCTGCACGACCTCATTGTAGACTCCGATGTCGTCTGGCGGCGAAGGTCTCGAGGGGTAAGTGTCTACCCCTTCTTCTGGTGACTCTGTGTCGAGGTCTTGCCAGTCTAGGTCTTGTACTTCAGAGGACGCCGAGTCCCTGTAAGACAGCATCTCTTCTTCGCCTTCGGCCTCGAAGTAGTAGTATTCCTCGTCCTGGTCTTCGAGCTGTTCGGGTGTCCCCGGGGCCTCGTCGACTTCGACCTCGAACTCCTCGACTGCCTCGTGGGCTTGCTTCGACGGAATAGCGTATTGTTTCATCTTCTCGTCGAAGTCTTTTTGCGTTGCAGGATGCTCGCCATCTCTGCCTCGAGCCTCCTCTTCTTTTCGCCATCTCGTGGGCCTTTTCGGCGTCGAGTGGTGCAGTGCCTCTCTTCGCGGTCGCGGTCGTCGAAACAGACGCCGGGCCTTCCTTTCTCGGTGTTGAGGTTTCCTTTTCGGGGACGACCTTCGACGCCTTCGTTTCTCGGAGGCTTTCGCCGATTGAGAGTCCTTGTCCAAGGATCCGCTCGGCTGTTTGTCCCTTGGTGCTGTTGCTTTCGTCGAGTGTTTCGGCGGCAACGCTCCCTTGGTGGACTTTGCTACACTTCTGGCAGTGTCGCTAGGGATTCTGGCTTCACTCTTTCGAGCGTCGCTTTGGTGTTTTGGGGTCGACGACTCCCTTACCTCCTTCGACGTTTTCTTTCGATTTCGACGACAGCGCAGTCCTCTGGTCCCTCTGCGATGTTGTCCTCCTCTCCGCTCGAGAGACCCAGGTCTCGGAGAGATGGTGCTGGTCCCTGGCCCTGCATGCTGTAATTCGCCCTTCTCTGTCTGTCTCTCACCCGGAGGGTCTTCGGGTGAACGCCGAGCACGCGTTGCAGTCTTCGCTGGCGTGGTCGAGCGGCAAGCAGAGGTTGCAGACTGGGTGCTGGTCTTTTTGGGCGTATTTGTGGTGGCAATTTCTGCAGAACTTGAACGGAGTCTTGTCCATAACCGCGCTTAGGGAGCCCCCTGTGAGCGCATTCTCTGTAGGCGTCGAGATTTCGGTCGTGGACCTTCTACCTCGTCGTCCTTCTTCTCCGGTACTAGTGTCGTCGTCCGGTGTCTCAGTAGTATATCTTCTGTGATGAAAATTTCGACTTTTCGAGATTCTTCGTCCAACTTTCTGGAACTTCTCGGCAACGATCCAGACCCCACGGCGGAAAAAAGAATCTGAAGATGGCTACCAAAGGTGGGAGCTTCCGCGGAAGCGCGACGACGTCACCGAAGACACCAAATGGTGGGGCGTCGCCGCCCACCTGGGCCAACAACAAAAAAAAAAAAAAAAAGACAAAAACAAAGAAAAGACTACGAATCCGGACCCAACCACGAGATGGCGGAATAATGCACAGCATAGTGAATCCAGAAAGATTCACGCTGCAAAACCGTTAACTTCATTTCTCTCCATAGGAACCTATTGACTGTTTTTCTCTGAAAAATGTTTTAAGTGTGGAGTTGATTTGTATGGAAACCTGAAAAATAACAATTGTGCAAAACTGATTTTACTTACCTTTTCTCTAGGAAATGTCCCAGTGTGATATCTAGGCATATCATACTGAGTAGAAAAAGTAATCTAAAAAGTAATCTCAAAAGTAACGTAAAAGTAACTTACCTGTAATTCTTATTGCAAAATCGATACAAAGTATATGTACAGCATTTCACAGTATTGCATTACCAGTAATTCAAACTGTAACCATTTCAAAGTACATTTACAACTGCATTTCAAACTGTATATTTACTGCAAAGTATTTATCAACTTACCTGTGCCAGGCTTGCTTGGTTCTAGGAAATAAAATAACTAAAAGAATATTTTTATGCAAAACCAATTGGTCTGAAGTTCAGTCTTTGAGTGTGTGAAATCATTTGCTAATTGAGTGGGTACAACAAATGCTTAATACTGTCCTCTGATACTGCCTTACTGCTCGACCACACTACCACAAATAGAGAGTGAGGTGCTATCTACTTTACCTCTGCCTACCTTTTGGGTTCCACTGGACTCTGTGCACACTATACCTCACTTTGGTATAGTATATACAGAGCCAGCTTCCTACATTGGTGGCAGCGGTGGGATAGCACCTCACTCTCTATTTGTGGTACCAAAGTGAGGTATAGTGTGCAAAGAGTCCAGTGGAACCCCAAAAGTAGGCAGAGGTAAAGTTAGATAGCACCTCACTCTCTATTTGTGGTACCAAAGTGAGGTATAGTGTGCAAAGAGTCCAGTGGAACCCCAAAAGTAGGCAGAGGTAAAGTTAGATAGCACCTCACTCTCTATTTGTGGTAGTGTGGTCGAGCAGTAAGGCAGTATCAGAGGACAGTATTAAGCATTTGTTGTACCCACTCAATCAGCAAATGATTTCACACACTCAAAGACTGAACTTCAGACCAATTGGTTTTGCATAAAAATATTCTTTTAGTTATTTTCCTAAGAATGCCATAGAAGCCCCCAGTTTGTGTGTGGAATGAGCTCTAGGGGGAATGGTTAGCGTGCGTTTAGCCTTGAGGTAGCATATTTGGATGCATTTGACAATCCATCTTGCAATTCCCGTTTTCGAAATGGGATTGCCCTTGTGAGGTGATGAGAAAGAAACAAAAAGTTGTTTAGTCTTTCTAAAAGGTTTAGTTCTCTCTATATAATATAGTAATGCTCTTTTAACGTCTAGTGTGTGAAGAGCACGTTCTGCCACTGAGTCTGGTTGAGGGAAAAAAACTGGAAGTTCAACCGACTGATTAAGATGGAAGGCAGAAATTACCTTGGGTAGAAACTTTGGGTTAGTTCTAAGAACCACTTTACTATGATGAATCTGTAAAAATGGTTCCTGTATGGTTAATGCCTGGAGTTCACTAACCCTCCTGAGAGATGTGATAGCTACTAGGAAGGCTACCTTCCAAGTGAGGAATTGTAGCTCACATTTGTTTAGAGGTTCAAATGGAGGGCCCATAAGCCTGGTAAGGACAATATTAAGGTTCCAGACTGGGGAGGGTGGAACTCTAGGTGGAATTATTCTTTTTAGTCCTTCCATGAACGCTTTGATAGCAGGAACTCGAAAGAGAGACAAATGTTGTCTATTTTGGAGGTAAGCTGCTATTGCAGCTAGATGTAAACGTATAGAGGAATACGCTAAATTACATTGCTGTAGATGCAGGAGATAACATATAATGTTTTGAATGGAAGCATCTAGTGGGTTGATGTTATTTGCACAATAAACAGCAAATCTTTTCCATTTTGCTGCATAGCATGCCCTTGTGGTAGGACGTCTGGCCTCTTTGATGACATTCATACAATGCGGTGGGAGATTGAGGTAGCCAAACTCTAGGACCTCAGGAGCCAGATCGCAAGATTGAGTTGATTGGGATCTGGATGTCTTATCTCTCCATGGTTCTGAGTTAGTAGTTTGGGTGATAGGTGTAGTTTTTGATGTGGGACTACTGATAGTTCCAAGAGGGTTGTGAACCATGGTTGTCGGGCCCAAGTTGGAGCAACCAGGATCATTGTGAGGGAATGTTGTTTGAGTTTCCGAACAACCAACGGAATGAGCGGGAGAGGTGGAAAAGCGTAAACAAATTTGTTTGACCAGTTCATCCATAGCGCATTGCCTTTGGACAATGGGTGTGGATATGGAGGCGAAGTTTGGGCATTTTGCGTTGTGGTGTGTAGCGAACAGATCCATGTCTGGATGTCCCCATACTCGAAAGAATGGAAGAAGAACTTGAGGATGAAGTTCCCATTCGTGGATTTGTTGTGTTTGTCGACTGAGCAGATCCGCGATCTGATTGTGTACTCCTGGGAGATGTTCTGCAAGGAGGTATATGTTTTGTGGAATAGCCCATCTCCATATAGTTTGCGCTAGGCGTGAGAGTTGGAGAGAGTGTGTCCCCCCCTGCTTTTGAATGTAATACATTGCTGTCATGTTGTCTGTACGTATCAGGACAGCTTTGCCTAGCATCAAAAGTTGGAAAGATTTTAGCGCTAGAAAGATTGCTAGTAACTCCAGGTGGTTGATGTGGAGTTGTCTCTGTCGGGAGGTCCATAAGCCCTGGACAGTTTGACTTTGTAGATGAGCTCCCCAGCCGGTGAGCGATGCGTCCGTTGTTAGCACTATTTGTGGAACCGGGTCGAGAAACGGCCGCCCTTTGGAAAGGTTTTGTGCGTTCCACCACTGCAGAGAGCGATGTGCGCGGCCGTCCACCAACACCAGATCTGTTAGCTGGCCCTGAGCCTGGTTCCACTGAAGTGCCAAGCACTCCTGTAAGGGACGCATTTGGAGTCTTGCATAAGGAACGATGAGAATGCAAAAGGCCATCATCCCGATTAACTGCATAAACACTCGAGCTGGCAACGAGTGTTGAGGTTGGAACTGTAATATTAGCGCTTGCATAGATTGAATCCTGCCTGGATTTGGGTATGCTAGAGCTTTTGAGGTGTCCAGAGTAGCCCCTAGATACTGTTGTATGTTGGATGGCTGAAGGTGAGACTTGGTGAAGTTTATTGTGAAACCCAAGTCGTGAAGTAGTTGGATAGTCTTGTGTGTGTGCTGCACACAATTTTGGTGGGATTTGGCCTTTATGAGCCAGTCGTCCAGATAAGGGAACACATGAATGTGTTGTCGCCTTAAATGGGCCGCTACGACTGCGAGGCATTTGGTGAGCACCCTGGGTGCCGTGGTTACCCCGAATGGAAGGACTTTGAACTGATAGTGCTGTCCGTCCACTGTGAATCTGAGGTATTTTCTGTGAGAAGGGTGAATAGGAATATGGAAGTAAGCGTCTGTTAGATCCAGAGTGGAGAGGAAGTCGCCTTGTTGAAGTAGTGGGAGCACCTGTTGGAGAGTGACCATGTGGAAATGGTCCGAGTGGATGTAGTAGTTTAGGGGTCTGAGGTCCAATATTGGCCTGAGAGCCGTCCTTTTTTGGAATCAGGAAGTAGAGTGAATAAACCCCTGTGCCCTTCTGGGATAAGGGAACCAGTTCTATTGCGTTTTTTTGCAGCAGAGAGAGAACTTCCAATGTTGAGTGGACATTGGATGGTGCTTGGGAGGAATGTGTGGTGGAGTGCACGTGAGTTCCAGTCAGTAACCATACTGGATAATATGTCTCACCCACCTGTCTGTGGTGATGGAATTCCAGACAGGTAGGAACTGTGAAAGGCGTCCCCCGACAGGTGTGGAGTGGTCGGGGGGAAGCGCAGGAAAGTCACTGCTTGGTGGTAGGGGAGCTGCGGGTGTTGCTACCCCGGCCTCTACCCTTGTTGTTGTTACCCCTGTAACCTCCTCTAAAGTATCCTTTGGAAAAGGAACTCTGATTGGGGCTTTTGTAAGATGAGGATGGGTGCTCTGTTGTGTTAGTTTTTGAGCCCGCTCTATAAAAGGAACGCCGAAAGGAGCCTCTGGGGGAGGATAACTGCAAGGCTCCCATAGACTTTGCGGTTTCGTTGTCTTTCTTCATCTTTTCTAAAGATGTGTCCACCGCAGGGCCAAAGAGGTGCTGTTGGTCGAAAGGCTGATTAAGTATACTGGTTTGTACCTCCTGTTTAAAGCCAGATATTCTGAGCCAAGCATGTCTGCGTAACAATACGCTAGTATTGATTGCGCTGGACGCGGTGTCCGCGGCGTCTAAGGCACATTTGATGGATGTGTTGGTGATCAATTTGCCTTCTTGTATAAGGTCATTGGCCTTTTGTTTGTATTGGTCTGGTAGGTGTTCGATGAGTTTCTCTAACTCATCGTAGTGAGCCCTATCGTACCTTGCCAAGAGAGCTTGTTTGTTGGCTATTTTCCAATAGTTCTCAGCCTGCGATGCCATACGTTTACCTGAGGCATCAATTAATTTGGATTCCTTATCTGGGGGTGGGGCATCCCTGAACCTTGAGAATTGGCCCTCTTATGTACATTAGCTACCACCAGGGAATCTAAAGGTAGTTGACCCTTAATGTATACGGGGTCACTAGGAGCCGCCTTATATTTTGTCAATTCTTGGATTAAGAACCCTAGTTCTAGCTGGGTCGTTAAACACCTCTGGTGCATGTCTAGTGAGTCCTTTCAACATTGGTAGGATGTGCGTGGTTTTTTGTGGTTGAGCAAAAGTCTCCAACAAAAAATCCTCCTCTACAGGGTCAGAATGTAGTTTTACCCCGTGGTATGTTGCGGCCCTAGTGATCAGCTGGGCAAAATTGACATTATCGTCTGGTGGGGATGGTTTGGAGGGATAAAGATCTGGGTCTGTAAGATCGGGATCTGTGTTATAGTCCATCCATGGATCCGGGTCCTGTGGGGGATCGTCCTCATAATTATGTGGAATTATATTATCATCTCCTTGCCCATCTCCATTATCACTATCCTCTGGTTGTGAGAGTGGAAAAGTGTGTTGTGGAGAGTGTAGTGGAGAGATAAGTAAATTAGGATTAACAGGAGGAGGTGTAGGGGGTGGGGAGGTATTAGTGCCCATGTCCATCCTTTTAGCTGAGACCTGTGGATCTTGCAAATGGTCCAGTTTTCTCTTTGTAGATTGTTTGGAGAGGATATGACCAGTGTTTGGATGTATATAGATGGTCTTCTGGGTGGGATCGGGCCGAAAAAGTTCTTCGGAGCCGGTGTCCTTTGTCGGTACCGAAGATTTCTTTGTGAGGGGGTTTAGACTGTTTAGGTATATGGACAGTGTCCGGTCTAGCAGTCTTTTGTGGTTCCGAAGATTTTGGCGTCATTTGCTTCGGTTCCGGAGAGATTTGCTTCTGTGGTTTCGGGGTGGAAGGTTTGTCCTTAGACTGTTTCGGCTCCGAGGTTTTCGGTGCCGAAGGTTTCCCCGTTTGTTTCGGTTCCGAGGGTTTTTCCCCTGAGCTGTTTCGGTGCCGGAGGGACTTCCGGTGCCGATGGGGGAATGCATGGCTTATCAGTAGCCTTCGGTTTCGGTGCCGAAGGTGATTTTTCTGTACCGGAGTGTGGCTGGCTCGAGCCCGAAGGCTTTTCTTTAGTTTTCATAGCCGGGCCCGAGGGCGGGGCATCTGAAATAGTGGATCGGTGTGGACCTGGGCCTTGTGGCGAAGGCGCTACCGGAGCCTTTGGTATGGGCTTGGGTGGGGCAGGGGTCTCAGTACTCACGGCCCGCTGAGCTGGGGTGACTTAGTCTTCGGCGTCGGAGTCATCTGTGGAAACTGAGACGGGTTCCTCCTGTTCTGGTTCCGGAAGGCTGTCAGGACCAGGATGGAAAATGTCCGGAATGGAGCCGCTTCCTCTGGACATCTCGTGGCGTCGAGCCTGACGGTCACGAATGGTCTTCTTAGATTTGAAAGCGAGACAAGCCTCGCAGGTATCCTCTCGATGTTCTGGAGAGAGGCAGAGAATACACACCGGGTGTAGGTCCAAGTGTGGGAATTTAGCAGCACACTGTGGACATTTCTTAAAGGGAGTCCGTTCCATCGACTTCCGTCGGATCGGCGCGGGTAGGCCCCACGGCCCGCGTCAAAAGTTTATCGAAGTTTTATAGAGAGTCGAAGATGCGCGTTGAGAAGGGAACGCGAACGAGACAATACCGTCGAGTAAAGGGTGATTGCGCGTCGAAGGGGGTTTCGGTAACGACACCGGCCTGGAGCGCAGCAAGTCACATCTGAACCCGATGGCGGAAAAAAACAATCTGGGGATGGAGTCGATGCCCATGCGCACTGTCACTATAAGGAGGAGTCACCTATCTCGTGACTAACTAACACTTCTTCGACAAAAACTGCCAACATCCGAGCCCAACACCAGATGGCGATCTATGCTAAAGTGTACAACCTACAGCTCATATGCCTCGAACTAGTGTTTTCCACCTGCTATCAAAATGGAGGTGGGTCCCTTTAATATCGCAAGAAAGTCTTCTCATGGCCAGTTCGACCAAACTCTTTGAACCATTAGGACATCAAGGGTGAGTCTTCCGTTTTCCACCTAAATTTAATTCAATTTCCTAGCCCCAAACACTGAAGTGACAAATACCAATCTCCTTTCGAAGGGCCAGTAAATCCTGTTTGACTCTTGTCTAGTACAAACACATAAAACGTAGGAGGTAAACTAGAATCACCAAGCGTTTTGGACACTTCCCTTCAAAATCTGAGTGACTTTGGGCAGCTCCATCAATAGCAGGGCTTCCTCCTTGGCCCTGCATTGCCCCCAGCATAATCTGGTGGCAGTAGGGAGCAAGCAGAAATTGTAAAAGGGTGTGTAAAGTCAGTATAAAGGAATTTCCCGGTTCCTAATGTACGTGTAGCTACTATGAATAGATTTTCTCAGTTTCCCTAGTCCCGAGGGGTAATTTGTCTATCTAGAATTTTCCAATTAACAGTAGACCATGTCTTGGTATATAGGGCATGAAGGAGCTGTACATAGAATCTGTATGCGCCTCCTTTGGACTCTACACACTGGAGATTTGGCATCAGGTCAAGGCTAAGTTAATTTGAAATGTGTCCCCTCTCAGACTACACCCAAGCAGAGACTTGCTGAAAAAGCTCTTCCATTCTTCTTCCATCTCAAAATGAGATGCATCTTAATTCCAAGAGTGGGGTTTGACTAGGGCCTCTCCCAACCCCACCTTCACCCTACTGAGTTCAATCCAGTGTGGCTACCTCTCGTTAGGGTATAATAGGAGTCTTGTGCCCCCCGAAACCTAAGCCTGCTTCCCCAGTTCTGAATACCACCACCATTCCCCTAACAAGGGCAAGTGGGTTGGTTACAAAAAGTTCACTGTCCTTTGGTTGGACCCTTACCTTACAATGCGAATAAAGCTCTAAGAAACTTGGTTGAGCTTTCTAAATCAGTGAAACTGAGTGTTGGGTACCCATCCTCCCCTGTCACCAGCCTTCGTGAGAATTGGTCCCTGGGAAACGTTTCCTTGATGAAGTGGTATTACTCTTCACCATCAAGACCAGATGTTGGTTCTTTGTGACCTTTCTAGGAGTGGCGAGGAAGGAGAACTGAGCTCGTCATCAAGTACCAGACTTTTAATAGTAGTCCTCGGGTGCCACCACACTCCACTTTATGACACTGAATCCCTTAGCCCTTGCCCGTTTCTGGAGGGAGAGGGGGAACTGGGAATGAAAGCCAGCCGGTGCACATGGAGGGTGGGCAAGACCGCCATGAGAACATGCATGAGCCTGGCTTCAATTCTCTTAACCAGTTTTGGACTGTGAAAAAAATAGAATCACAGACCATCCCAGGAGCCTTAAAGTAGGGTGACAAGGGACAACAGACCTTACAGCTGTAATAATTAGCATTTGTCACTGATATCAAAGAATAATTGTTCAACAATGCCAGAAGAAAAAAAAAAAGAAAAAAAAAAAAGAACACATTGCAGTGGCAAATCTAATAATCATACTTATTAGAAATTTGAAGTATTACACAGGAATCATTTGCCACATCTCTGCTTGTTCTTCACCAACGCCATGTGATCAAAAGCTATTCTCCATATTTTCATACAGTAATGACGGAGTGCGGTACCCACCTTGCCGTACCACCGTGACAAGTAGAGCTGCTTCATGGTCATGTGATCTGGGAGTGACTCGTTGTTGAAGAGAAGCTGGACCTGTGTAATAATGTAATACAACAATCACAGGTGAGTGTAAGAATGCTCCAATCTCTCAGGTGAATGAAGAAAAGATAAAAAGCATCAGTTTATAGAGCAGACACTATTCAAGCTAGATCAGACATGAACGTTACACCAACTGGAATATATATGTATGTGTGTAAAGGGACAGTAACCCACCCCACATACATCTACATTTTCCAAGATTCCACACCTAGATGGTGAGAACGTTAACATCCTTAATTTACAATGCTTAAAAACAGAAGCGCTGTATTTAGTGCAATCTTAAAAACAAGATATTATTACATTCCAGTGTTTATAATTGTTAGTGAGCATCTAGCCTGGTCTCAAAACTGCATGAAATTCCAACCCTTGGCCATTCTGGATTGTAGACTTTTCTCATATCCTATGTGCCAACCTTATAAAGCACCGTTGCCACTTACATGTGGTGGGACGACGTTGAGTCGATGACACAGGACCCTCCGCAGGTGTCGGACCTCTGCGCGGATGGAGCACCTCACGTATTTCTGCTGTAAAACACAAAGTTGGACGTTGAGAGCAACGCTACAGCTACAGACAGGCTGTTGGATTCGATTTACTTGTTCTGGTCTTTACATTATGGCACAATTAGATTGCCATTACAACACAGACCGACAGACAAACCTATGGGACCCCCATTTCCTATGCCCCTCCAGAGGTAGCATAATCTTCACTGTGGCACCACCTTCCATGCAGAAAGTTACCAACAGACTGAGAAACATAAATGGTCAGACGCAGAATGCTGCACAGCAGCAGGTAATGCACAGGCACAGAAGGCTGCAACACAACTCCCAACACAAAGAGTAATGTACTCTGGAAGGAGAGGTGCTGCAGCCCCCAGATGTCCAAGGGAAACTGCAGAAAGAGAATGGAAAGTACTGCAGCCCTTGCATGCGTTTCCTTTTGCAGCCTTTGGGGAGTTCCTCAAGACAGTCAAGAAGTGAGATGCGGTCTTTAGAAATTCCCAATTCTTTATTTCATGCAAATCTGTATTTAGGTTGGCATGGCTGAAAAGGGAAGGCATTTTATAACTTGAGGACACTTGATGGGATGCAGACGAGGTTGAAAGCAGAAAGATGACAGAAGTGTTTTAATGTCCACCGATGTAAACAGCATTTTCTAGCACTGTTTGCAAAATTGTTAATACACTGCAAAATACATACTGCCAGCATTTGCCATGCAAAGGAGGCACACTGCACGTTAATGCTGGAGTGTGATGAGGAAGAAGACTTTGATTAGGCAAAAAATCAATTAGGTTTACTGGTTACGGAGAATATAGGGTCTGAATCCAGTAAACGATTGATACATGCAAGGCAAAATAAGGCAGCTAAATTTTAGAACGCGTGTAAATTCCTGATTCACAAAATTGGGCTGTGCTGAATTTTATATGAGTGGAGATGTATGTTACAACTGTGGTATTTCAGCCCAGAGTCCTGAACGACATCTAGGAGGTGTTCCTCGGAGTGTGTCAGTGGATTGGTCCCTCAAACTGTTGTGACTAGGTCTTGTTTATATGTAAAGTGCAGCGATGCCACAAAACAGCTTCCAGGCGCCAAGCACCTCAAAAGGAAATGCAATGGCAAAGCCAAAGTTACAGCGTTTCACCGCTTGTCAGTGTTCACAAAAATTTGCAGTGGCTTCCCCACTTGGTTGACCTAAATGATCGTAGAACAGGTAATGTAGTAAGTGTGAGAAGATGAACCAAAGTCTACAATTTCCACGAGGAGTGAGGGGGAGAAAAGTTTTTTTTTTTAATGAAAATCATTTTCCTTAAAATGTATTTATTTATTTAGTGTTTTATATAGCGTGAACGAGACCCGCTAGGGTATCAGAGCGCTTAACAGAGATATAGTGGTCCCAATTGTGACGGGAGCAAGCAATCATGTCTAACACTCAAATGAAAACATTACATTCAATGAGCTGGAAAAGACATATGCGCTTACAATAATATCTGAAAGAGACACGTTAGTGATAGATTCCTTACCTTAGAATATCCCCAGGCGTCAGGCTGGATCCGGAAAGTTTTGCGTAGCAGTACCCTTGCGCGTCGGTAGGCGGCGTCGTGCGGCTCCGCGTCCGTCGTCGGCGTCGTGATCGCCGGGATGACGTCGCGGGCAGTACTTAGGCGCCGCCCCTGCGCGCTGACGTCAGTTCTTCTTTTTCCGCGCCAGCAAGCGCAGATCCGGGAAGAGCAGTGCCCTGGTCAATTTTTGACCATACTTTTTGGTGATTTTTTCACTGGTTTTTCCAACTTTAAGGTGTCGTAGGGATGCCCGGCTTCAAGCGATGCGGCGCCTGGGCGCGGATGATGTCCGTCACCGACCCGCATTGGGAGTGTCTCTTCTGCCTCGGCCGAGGCCACGACACCGAGTCTTGTCCCGAATGCCAGGCCCTCAACCCGAAAGCTTTGCGAGAGCGGTCTCGAAAGCTCCTCGAGGCCCGGCATTCGGCTCCACGGAGGCCCCGGTCGCGTGAGAGGTCCAGGGTCGCTCGCGGAGTGCACACCGGTCGTCGGCGTCGAAGTCTTCTTCGTCCGGTAAGTCTAAGCACAAGAAGTCCAAGAAGCATCGTCGCTCTCGGACTTCGCCTCGCCGGTCTCGCGACTCGGCTGAGGCCCCTCCCGGCACCGTCCCCGCGGCCCCGGACTTGCCTGTGGAGTCGCCCCCGCCATACCCGCCCTTCCCGGGTTCGGATCCGGCCAAGGTACAGGAGTTCCTGTCGGCCATGGCCCGCCTCTTCGGGCCTTCAGGCCCCCTCCGGTGCGCCTTCGGGCCGCGCGGGCCCTGATGGGGTTGCTCCGGCGTCGCCGGCGGCTCCGGCCCCGGCGTCGCCCGTGCCTCCAGCCTCGATCCCGGCTCCGGCCTCGATCCCGGCTCCACAACCCCCATCGACGCCGGTCGACCTCACGACACCTCCGCCGGCGCCGATGTCTCCGGTGCCGTTCTCGACGCCGCCCTGGGCTCCGGGCGGCGTCGTCCCCAGTTCCTTCCGGCTCCGGACATGGACCCAGAGCGACGTCGCTCGAGCCGCCGGCTCCGGCGCCGATGGGACCTTGGGTCCCAAATGTCCCTCCTCCTCCTTATTTTGAACCAGAGGAGGACCAGGAGGACTGGGAGGGGTCTGATGACCCTCTGACGCGCAACTGTCAGTATGATGAGGACTGGACAGAGAGTCTAGGGAGGCCAGTGGTCTGGATACTTCCCTGACACTGGCATGCTGTCTCCTCCCGTGGCTACGGAGGAGGGGGCCAATTTTGGTACGGTGTTGCGTAGGGCTGCTGGGGCCTTACGTCTCCAGCTCCCTACTTTGACGGTCAAGCCTAACATCTTGACAGAGGTGCTTCAGCCGGCGGCCTCCTCTGCGGAGACTGTGCTGCCGTTTAACGACGCCCTCACTGACGTTCTTTTGGGCGCCTGGTCCAAGCCCAACACAGGGGCTCCTGTGGATCGGAACGTGTCACGACGCCATCGCCCCGCTCCGGGCGACCCCTGTTTCTTTCTGTCCACCCCACTCCTGAGAGCTTGGTTGTCCAAGCCTCCGCTTCCCAAACCGCCTTCCCTACCGCTCCTCCGGATAGGGAATCCAAACGCCTGGATCAGTTTGGGAAGAAAGGTTTTCTTCCTCCAGTGCTGGCTTGCGGTCCGTTAACACCGCTTGTCTTTTGGGCCGATATACCCACTCCCTGTGGGATTCGGTGGCGGATGTTTTGCCCCAGTGCCCTGAGGAGGTCCAGGCACTGCTTTCCCGCGCCATTGCGGAAGGAAGGGATGCGGCCAAATACACTATCCGTTGTGGCCTTGACACCGCCGACTCGCTGGGCAGGTCGATTGCAACGACGGTGGCGCTCCGACGCCACGCCTGGCTGAGAACCACTGGTTTTTCAGGGGATGTCCAGAATACTCTCATGGACATGCCCTTTGATGGAGTCGGTCTTTTTGGGTCCAAAGCAGACCATGCGTTGGAGCGCTTTAAGGACTCACGGGCTACTGCCAAGTCCCTGGGCCTTTCTGCTACACGCCCTCCGCTGCCTTCTGCTTTTCGCCCCTATCGTGGCCACGGTAGAGGCGCCCTTCACGTCAGCAGCCCAGCCACCGGCCCGCGCAGCAGGCGTCTTCGCGTGGCCGAGGACGTGGATTCCGCCGTGGCGGATCGGGCAACCAGCGTGCGGGTCAGGCCACCACCTCCAACCCGTCCGCGGCCTCCAAGCCCTCCTAGTCCCTCCTTTCAGGTGCACGGCACGCCAGTAGGGGCAGGGTCCGCCATCACCTTCCCCACTGGCGCACCATCACCTCGGACAGGTGGGTCTTGGACATTGTCCGAAGGGGCTACTCCCTCCCCTTCGAGACCACCCCCAGCCATGCCACCTCAATTCCACCGCATGTCAGGGGATCACTTGGTGCTTCTACAGAAGGAAGTCACGGCCCTCTTGACCAAGAGGGCCATCGAGCATGTTCCGACCCCAGAAGTAGGGCGTGGTTGCTACTCCCACTACTTTCTGGTGCCCAAAAGGACAAGGAGGACATGCGTCCTATCTTGGACCTCCGGAACGTCAATCGCTTCCTCCGGAAGGAGAAGTTCAAGATGCTCACCCTAGCTCAGGTCTTGACTGCCCTCGACCCTGGAGACTGGTTGGTAGCGTTGGACTTGCAGGACGCGTATTTCCACATCCCGTCCTGCCGGCCCACCGGCGTTACCTTCGGTTCACGGTAGGCCCCGAGCATTTTCAGTTCACCGTGCTCCCCTTTGGCCTTACCAGTGCCCCTCGGGTGTTCACGAAAGTGATGGCGGTGGTCGCAGCTCATCTGCGCCGGGCAGGGATTTCAGTCTTTCCCTACCTCGACGACTGGCTGCTGAAGGCGGGCTCGTCCCAGGCAGTCGTCTCCCACCTCCAGACTACGGCCGAACTCCTGCACTCGCTGGGGTTCTCCATCAATGTGCCGAAGTCGCATCTAATTCCTTCTCCACAGCTCCTTTTCATCGGAGCAGTTCTGGACACGACGCAGTTTCGGGCCTATCCTCCCGAACGGCGAGTCCGGGATATTCAGGCTATGATTCCGATCTTTCGGCATTTATCCTGGGTTTCGGTACGGATGACCCTGAGGCTGCTGGGCCTCATGGCCTCCTGCATCCTGCTGGTCAATCATGCCAGATGGCATATGCGGGCTCTGCAGTGGGACCTGAAGTTCCAGTGGGCGCAGCACCAGGGCAACCTGTCCGATCACGTCCAGATCTCGGAGGGGACTGCAAAACAGTTGCAGTGGTGGCTCTCGAACCGGCAATGGGTCATGGGCAGATCCTCTCCCTTCCCCAGCCAGAGCATACAGTTGTGACGGACGCGTCCCTTCTGGGATGGGGCGGTCACATGGGAGAGGCGGAGATCAGAGGCCTCTGGTCTCCGGCGGAGTCCCGGCTCCATATCAACCTTCTGGAGCTCCGGGCGATCCGGCTTGCACTCAAGGCATTCCTTCCCTCTGTCAAAGGGAAGGTAGTGCAGGTGTTCACAGACAACACCACCGCCATGTGGTACTGCAACAAACAGGGCGGGGTGGGGTCTTGGACCCTTTGTCAGGAGGCTCTGCGCCTCTGGACATGGCTGGAACATCAGGGCATGTTCCTGATGGTTCAACACCTGGCAGGTTCTCTGAACGCCAGGGCGGACGAACTCAGCCGCAGGTGCATGATGGATCACGAATGGCGTCTTCACTCGGAAGTGGCGCAAGGTCTCTTTCTGCAGTGGGGAGAGCCTTGGTTAGATCTATTCGCCACCGAAGAGAACGCGCAATGTCATCAGTTCTGCGCGTTGGAATTTCCAAGGCGGCACTCGCTCGGCGACGCTTTCGTCGCGAGTGGAGTTGCGGTCTGTTGTACGCCTTTCCGCCTATACCACTTCTACCCAGAGTGTTGAAGAAGATTCGGCACGACCGGGCCCAAGTCATTCTTGTGGCTCCGGACTGGGCTCGAAGAGTTTGGTATCCCGAGCTACTCAGTATGAGCATAGATCCCCCGATCCGTCTGCCTCTTCGGGGAGGATCTTCTGTCGCAGCAGCAGGGGACGGTCCTCCACCCGAACCTGTCCAGTCTCCACCTGCTTGCGTGGAGATTGAGCGGCGGCAGTTGATTCCTTTCGACTTGCCTCCGAAGTTTGTGATGTGATTCTGGCAGCCAGGCGTCCCTCCACTAAGGTGGTATACGCCTGCAGGTGGAACAAATTTGTGGCATGGTGCACAGCAAAGGCTGTGGATCCCCTTTCTGCCCCTCTTTCTGAGGTCCTTCTGTTCCTTCTCTCTCTGGCCCAACAGGGTTCTGCCCTGGGTACCATCAAGGGTTATCTTTGTGCTATCTCGGCCTTCCTCAGGCTCCCTGATCAGCCCTCCCTTTTCAAGTCCCCTGTTAACAGGTTCTTAAAAGGCATTACTCACCTCTTCCCTCCTGTTCCGTTTGTAATGCCTCAGTGGGACTTGAACTTGGTTCTTACCTTTTTAATGTGCGCTCCCTTTGAGCCTCTGCATAACTGTCCTCTTCGTCTTCTGACTCTGAAGACTGCCTTTCTGGTGGCCATCACCTCCGCTCGGCGGGTGAGTGAGCTCCAGGCTCTATCTTGCAAACCTCCCTTTCTGTCTGTTCATCCAGACAAGGTTGTTCTTCGGACGCGTCCGTCCTTCTTGCCGAAGGTGGTTACTGCTTTCCACATTGGGCAGACCATCACTTGCCCACCTTCTTTCCGCCTCCGCATCCTTCCAGAGAGGAAGAGAGGCTCCACCGTCTGGACCCAAAACGTGCGCTCTCCTTCTATATCGACCGCACAAAACACTTCCCGGGTGGATGACCAGCTCTTTGTTGGCTACGTGGGCGCCAAAAGGTCGGGCGGTGCACAAGAGGACCGTCTCCCGCTGGGTTACCTTGTGCATCAAGACCTGCTATTCTTTGGCCAAGAAGGAGCCTCCTGTTGGGCTGCGTGCCCATTCCACCAGGGCAACGGCTGCTACCACGGCCTTGGGCCGCGGTGTTCCGCTGCCGGTTATCTGTCAGGCAGCTACGTGGGCCTCGCTGCACACGTTTACTAAGCATTACTGCCTTGACAGTCAGGTCCGGAGGGACGGCTTCTTTGGCCGTTCTGTCCTCCAGGACTTCCTTGTCTGATCTTTGTTCGCAGACCCACCACCGGGGTTGGTATTGCTGGGGTATCTATTCTAAGGTAAGGAATCTATCACTAACGTGTCTCTTTCAGATGCACAAGTTACTAACTTGTGTAACGATATATCTGTAAGAGACAGTAGTTAGTGATAGATTCCTACCGCCCACCCATCCTCCCCGTTCTGCGAACTGATTTCTAGGGTTAAGGACATCCCTTTCAGGGCCCTAGTATTTTTCAGACACCTGTGTCAGCTTCTTGCATGGCTCTGCGTTCCTGGCGCGGAAAGTCGTGTACAGAACTGACGTCAGCGCGCAGGGCGGCGCCTAAGTACTGCCCGCGACGTCATCCCGGCGATCACGACGCCGACGACGGACGCAGAGCCGCACGACGCCGCCTACCGACGCGCAAGGGTACTGCTACGCAAAACTTTCCGGATCCAGCCTGACGCCTGGGGATATTCTAAGGTAAGGAATCTATCACTAACTACTGTCTCTTACAGATATATCGTTACACAAGTTAGTAACTTGTGCATCTGAACCTGAACGAATACCACGTATTACAATTTTTTTCAATTAACTGAACACCATAAAAGATGCTATATTTTACAGTTTAACTGAGCATCAGCATCTGTAAGTTACGTGGTAAGACTCTCTGAAAGAGGGTTGTACAGTTCCCAATGAGCTTATTTTGGAAGTCTTGTTGGCTAGCGGATTATATACCCGTAGGGAACGGTTGATAAAAAACAAGTTACTTACTGGTTCTCCAGTATTGATATCGTTTATAGATTCACATGCTTGAATCTTCCCCGTCGTCACGGTGGGAGTCCCACGGTAACAGTAAAATAGCAGAATAAAACTAACATTCAAATGCCCATAAGAATTCACTAGCTTTTAGCAACCTATTACCGTTGTTTTAAACATCCAAACTCTAGGCAATCAGAGCACAGACCAGAGTCTCCTTCCCCAGCAGGACCTTCATACCTCAGATTTCGAGCACGAGTACCATAAGGCAATAAGAGCGGTATGGAAGGTGAACCTGAAAAGGGGAGGAGGGAGGGTCGCATGTGAATCTATAAAAGATATCCATACTGGAGAACCACAGTGTACAGGTAAGTAACTTGTTTTTCTCCAGTATTGTATCTTTTATAGATTCACATGCTTGAATCAGAATAGCAAGCAGTATCAAAGGGTCAGAGACGGCGGAAGGTGAACCATCCCACCATGCGACCCAGAAACCAAAATACGAATGATAATCTTAAAGAGCATATAATATTAGCTCACAACAATGTATACATATACTAAAACAAATAGAAAAATATTCGAAAAACATATTTAATACCTATCACAATTATAGCACACTTACGTAGGAGAAACATTCTCAGGAGATCATACCTTATGCGAATAGACGTTGCAGAGCAGCTTGACCAACTGCTACATCCGCCTTCTGCCAGGCGTCCAGGCAGTAATGCTTTGTGAAGGTAGAGACGTTCACCCATGTCGCCGCCCTGCAGATATCAGGCAAGGACATTCCTGCGAAAAGGGCAGAGGAAGCTGCCATCTTGCGTGTTGAGTGCACTGCAACCTTGGAAACCGGAGGGTGGCCAGCCTTTTCATGACAAAAGAGGATAGTCGATGAGACCCAGCGAGCAATAGACCCCCGCGTCAAAGCCTGACCCTTCCTAGGGGCAGAGAAGGCAATGAGTAACTGAAGAGATTTTTGGAAAGGCTTAGTCCTTTGCAAGTACTTTAAACATTGTTCAATGTCCAGAGAATGGAGTGCCCTCTCAGCTGGCAAAGTTGGAGCTGAAAAGGAGGGCACAACCACCGGCTTATTTAGATGAAATGCAGAAGGTACCTTGGGAATAAAAGACGGATTGGTGCAAAGAATCAATTTATCTGGAAAGAACTGCAGGTAAGGTTACGTTGTAGTGAAGGCCTGAATTTCACTAATGCGCCGAGCAGAAGTTATGGCCAACAGAAAGGCAACTTTCAGGGAGATGTACTTCAAGTCGCACTTGTGAATTGGCTGAAAAGGTGATTTCATAAGCTGTGACAGGACTGTATTTAATTGCCATAGCACTGGAGGAGGTCTTACTGGAGGGTAGACCCTGAAATTCCTTTCATGAACTCTTTTAATAGTCTGTTAGACCACAAAGACAAACAACCAGAATGACGTCTATATCTGGAGATTGCCGCAAAATGCACTTTTATGGATGCATGTGCCAGACCAGCCTTGGCGAGAGATAAGAGATGGTAAAACATCCTCAGGCGACGATGAGAGAGGATCGCAAGAGTGTGTGGCACACCAAATGCAGAATCTTTTCCACTTGGCTGAGTAGCATTTGATCGTAGAAGGAGCTTGGGATTTCTCTAATATTGCTTGACATTCCTCAGAAATCGTTAGTAGTCTGAATTCTGTGTGATGAGAAGCCAAGCCGACAAGTGTAGTGAACGGATTTGAGAATGAAGCACTTGACATTCATGGACAGATTTCCTTTTGGCTGGAACAGAATTGGAAAAAACCTTGATAGGCGAAAGAGCTCTGTGAATCAGTACTGTCGCGCCCACGCCGGGGCGATTAGAATGACATGGCAAGGCTCCAGTTTGATCTTTTGCAGAACCTTTGGAATGAGAGGAAACAGAGGGAATGCGTAGGCAAACGTTCCTTCCCAAGAGAAGTGGAAGGCATTTCCTAGAGAGCCTGGCTGAGGAAATCTGCTGGCATAGAATCTGCATTTTTTGTTGAGTGACGTAGCGAACACATCGAGGGTTGGAAACCCCCAACAGGGAAAAACCCTGTGCAGCTATTTGTCGTTTGACTCCCACTCGTGGCACTGTTTCGTGTCTCTGCTGAGGGAATCGGCCCAATGGTTCTGGACCCTATGCACATGTTGAACCTGTATCGATATTCCGTGGACTATCAGCCATTCCCAGATCTGCTGAGCCAGGGTTGAGAGGTTCTGGGATCTTGTCCCGCCTTGCTTCAGCAGATAGAACATGGTGGTGGAGTTGTCCGTGCGAATCAGGATGGATGACTTCCTGATTCTTGGCAGGAATGCTTAGAGGCCCAGAAAAACGCTTTCAGTTCCAAGAGGTTTATGTGACACTGATTCCTGAGCCGACCACCTTCCGTAGATCTGCAAGTCTGGCAGGTGGGCACCCCACCCGTCCATGGAAGCGTCCGACTTCATAACCAACTTTGGCTTTTCGTGAGGAAAGAGAGACCTTGAGAGAGATTGTCTCAGACTGTCAACCAAGACATTGCTGAAACCATCACCGGAGTGATTGAAATGATGTCCTTGAATGAGCCTCAAGATTGAATCCATTGAGCGTCGAGCTCCTCTTGGAGAGGTCTCATCCTTAGACGACAGTGAGGAATAAGTGGGATACAGGATGGCATCATCCCTAACATTGACTTGTATGTCCTTACTGAAACAAACTTTTTTGCGGACAGACCCTGCACTGTCTTCTGCAGTCGTAATATCCTTTCTTTTGTGGGAAACGCCTTCGAGAGCGTAGTGTCCAGAGTTGCTCCTAGAAATACTATCGACCTGGAGGGAGCCAGAGAGGATTTTTCCCTGTTGATTCTGAGCCCCAGGGAGTGAAATAGCTGAACACAGGCATCTGTCGACTATCTGGCAGCCTGGAGCGATGGGGCCTTGACTAACTAGTCGTCCAGATAAGGGAATACCTGGTGACCGGCTCCCCGAAGGGCAAAACTCTGAATTAATAATGGCACCCTGTCACCTCGAACCTGAGAAAACGACGATGTTTTGGGTGAATGGGAACATGAAAGTACGCGTCCAGAAGATCCAGAGAGGACATATAGTCCCCTGCATCCAGTAGAAGCAGAATTTCCTGGAGCAACAACATTCTGAAGGGTTGAGATTTGATGAACTTGTTCAATGACCTCAGATCCATTATCTGCCTCCATTTTCCCGTCTTCTTCTTTATCAAGAAGAAGTGAGAATAAAATCCCAGATTTCGCTGATCGGGTGGCACCTCTTCGATTGCCTGTTTGGCGAGGACCAATCGGATTTCCTTCTTGAGAATTTGGAGATGACGAAGGGAGGTTCTTCGCGGAGGCAAATTTGGGGACTGTTGAACAAATTCTAGGGTGTGGCCATGGCGAAAAACATCTAACACCGGTTTGTCGGAAGATATAAGCTTCCATTGACTGAAGAATTTGGAGCAAGCGGGTCCGAATTGAAGTGGGACTACGGTAGCAGGGGCCTGTGGATCCTCCTTGTCTCTTGCTAGAGTCGTGAGCCCTGCCTCCTGATGGTGGGCGTCGACGTGCTCCTGCTCTTGAGTAGGCAAGTGTTGCGGTTTGCAAAAAGGGCTATGAAGAGTATTGGGCTCAAAAGCCATGTTGATAATACGGCTGTAAACGCTGCTGAAGCGGAGGACGAGTGAGATATTGACCTTTGCCTCTACCCAGGAAGGAAGTAAACTTTTTCTGCTGCAGATTAGCCAAAGACTTCGCCATGCCAGTATCCGATTTGATCGACTGCAGTGCCTCATCCACATGTTTCTATAACAGAAACTCGCCGAACGGCATATCTAAAACTTTGACCTGAACCTCAGGACGAAACGTCATAGCTTTTAGCCACCCTTGCCATCTCAATCCTGCTGCCCGTGCCATCTGTCTGAATGCTGTTGAAGAAATGTCCAGAGCCACATCAATCATTTCGGAAGAGGCTCTCTCGCCTTCCGACAGCACTTCCTTTGCCTCTTTTTTCTTATCCTCAGGAAGGAACTCCAACAAGGCAGAGATATCGGACCACATCTGGCGTTCGTACCTTTCGAGGTTAGCCATGGCATTGGAGGCTCCGATGGCAGGGGCCGCCAAATCGGAGAACCTTTTGCCGATGTTGTCCAATCGGCACCCTTCCTTGTCAGGCGGAGCCGTACACGGAGAGGAAGGATTCTTTGACCTTCTTTAAGCCGGCTGCATAATGACTGAATCAGGCCGGGGGTGTCCAATCAGGCACGCGGGAGAGTCCTCAGGCACCTTGTAATTTCTGTCCAACTTCAGCACTAGTGCAGGGATAGAAGCTGGCGTCTTCATCAGTTTCAGGCCTTCTTGCCATAAGAAGTCTACAATGGGAATGGATCGAGAGGAGTGCTGCATAGTAGGTTTAAAATCGTATAAAAAGCACTCTGCTTGACAGGCATAGGAAGGTCAAAGCGTCTAGGAGATCGTGGAACCCGCCGATGTCTACATGCGGAGAGTTATCTGGAGGCGGAGTAGGAGAAGGTGGAGTAGGAGTCACATAGTCGTCCCACTCATCATGGACATCCTGGTCCAACTGCAGCTCCCCCTCCTCTAGCTGCTGGTCGTCGTCATCATCCTGACCTTGCAAAGGAACTTCCACAGGAGGCAGAACGGTCTAGCTCTTCTGCAACAGGGGTACAGTCAGCGATACAGGAGTGGGGGCCTCCTGAACAGGAGGTGGCTGTGAAGCAGAATTTGCTTCAGGAAATCTCTTATAATAGGCATTCAGCATTAACCGGAGATCAGTTACCAATGACACAGGGATATTTATGGAGGGTTCTTGAGCTTGATCTTCCTGTTCCTTATAAGGATAGTGCTCCTGAAAAGCGTCCAGGCGTTGAGAACTGGGAGTCCCCCTATCCGAAAAAGAATAGTCCCCTTCTAAATATGTAGATCGATCATCCATTATTTCTTCTTCCTCGGAGTCCTGGCACTTACCTCCGAGTTGCAAAGGACTGTAAGCAGGACCAAAAGGCCCATCATATTCAGACTCCTGAAAATCCAGAAGACGAGCAGATGGTAAAGGAGAAACTTTTGAAAAATCTTGCAGAAGGGAAGGTGTCGGTTTTAAACGTAGACTGACTTTTTCCCTCATGGACGGGGTCGTCAACGGCACAACAGACTGCGGCGCTTGAAGAGTCGTCGACGGTGAACAAACTTGCTGAACCCTCAATGGTGAAACCCTCGCCGACGGGGATGGCCTAACCGCAGACGACGACGGTGACACCACCACTGCCGTCGTCGACGCGGCCGCCGCCGTCGTCTTGACCATCGGCGTAGTAGGCATCACTGACGAACAGTCGACGGATCGCCCACTGAAGTGGAGCAGCAAGTCGTAGACAGAGATTTCTTAGTCGACGGCCCTTCGACGAGCGTTTTATGTCAGTTAAAGAATCTCTGGAAGGACTAAGAGGCGTCGACGGAGGAGCAGAACCCAACCTCTGGTGAGAAGAGGAGGAGGAGGAATCGGGCTGTTCTTTCTTCACTCTTTTCTCCTCAATCCTCTCCTTGCTCTGAGATTTGGACTTTTTAGGGTCCTTAAGCAATGAGGAAGACCCTTCTTCCTTTCTCTTCCTAGAGGAGGTATGGGGCTTAGCCTCAGAGTCAGAGTCCTTTGCTGCTTTTTTCCTTTGGAACCAGAGAAGCAGCCTACCCTCACGGTCCTTGAGAGTTTTTGAAGAGAAAGTACGACAGTACTTGCATTCTCTGGGCTTGTGTTCTGGATATAGACAGTAAAGACACTCTTTTTGTGGGTCCTCAGAATAAAGTCTGAACTTTCCACAAGTCTTACAGGGCCTAAACAACCCTTTTTTAGACTCTGACATTATGAAGAAAATAGGTACTCACACTCCTGACCAGTACCTCAGAAGAAATATGAAGTGCAGGGATGAACAGCTAGCTGGAGTTCAAAAGGGCAACAGTAGAAACACTGACTGAGCAGAGCTCAGGGAGACTCCCTAACACACGACGTGCGGTAAGAAATCTGAGGTATGATGGTCCTGCTGCGGAAGGAGACTTTATGGTCTGTGCTCTGATTGGCTAGAGTTTGGATGTTTTATAACAATGGTAATAGGTTGCTAAAAGCTAGTGACTTCTTATGGGCATTTGAATGTTAAAGTTTCATACTGCTATTTTACTGTTACCATGGGACTGCCACCATGACGACGGGGAAGATTCAAGCATGTGAGAGAATCACTAAACAACTGTTAGGTGTTTGCTCTGAAGGGAGTTATGGAAGGAATTTGCCCATTTGAAAAATCTTAGCTTCCTTCTTGAATCCTGACGTGGTAGGGATTCTTCTAGTGTTTGGCGTGGGCGAATTCCAGATTCTAGGTGTGGCACCTGAGAAAGCGCGGTTGTAAGTTTTCTTCTTCCGGAAGAATGGCGGTTTCAGAACCAGATCCCTGGCACTCCGGGAATACCTGCCTCCTCCGGATAACAAAATTTTCTGAGCTAGATAAGAAGGTGTTTTAGAGTGTAAAGCTTTGTGTGTGATACAAGCCAGTTTGAGTTGGATTCTGGCTAAATGAAAACTGATCTTCAAAAGATAAGTTTACCGTTTCTCTAATATTTTACTGTATGATGCAGCGTTAGGAAAATAAACATTTTAAAACTCATATTTTGTTTGTCTCATGGAGAAAAACAATTTCCATGAAAATTCTGAAAACTGAATTTTGGTGCACTGTACCGCATTTACCATACCACATACATTTAACTGATCAGGTGAAAAATGGGAAAAGTAAAAACACATGGAAAAATAATTTCCATGAAAATGATGCTACTTAATTTTACAAAGGCCCATTGGAAATTTTGCTTTTGTAGAATAAGGGAGTTCTGTGTATTTCAGAAACACTCATCAATTGCACAATTTGTAAAGGGACATTATTAACAGTCGTAAGGTTGGGTCACACATGCATATGTCAGTAATGTTCATAAAATGGTAACAATGGAATGCTCTGGTTTGGGGTTGTAAATCTCAGCTTGAATAGGTAAACCCTACTCATGCCTCGGTTTATGATGTGTTTGTGAATGAGAAACTTAGTTCTGATTACAAATTTGAGGTAATCTGGTCAGAAATCCTACAGCAAGTAATTATCGATACTGTGAAATACAGTAATTACTGGGTGAGTTCAGGATTTCCAATCTGGTAACTAGATCCAGTCCTCAGCCTGAGGGATCACCTCTGAAGGCAGAGTTTGAACTTATTTACCCTGATTCTGGACAGTATCCTGTAGACATATCTCGCCGGGTTTTCAGAGGTGAAGTGTGTCCAGGGAAGAGGTTTGCGAACAAGGATTACCTATAATGAGCACCCTAGTCCTCACTACGCCATCAAACTTTTAGGAGTGCCCAAAAAACCAGAAAATGAAGATCACTTCTCTAATATTTGGTCCGTTACTCTGAGGGATTGGTCTTTTCCACTACTTGAACTCTGAGTGGTACTCACAACCATTTAACTGCATAAGATTAGTTGACATTTACCTTTTATTCGAACTAATTTTTCATCCAAACTAGCTGATTTAGGGGCTCGCAGTTTGACTTGGTGTCTAACTCCCAAAAAAGTATCATAGGATATATAGCGCTTATCAAACTAAACACTTTTAGGCACTAAACAAAAAAAAGGGATTCTTTAATCAAAAATGTTGCTAGTAAAGTTAAAACCTATTGTTCAAAACCATAGCTTAAGAAAGCCAACAAAAGGATCAGGTGGACATAATTTGCCAATTATCATGCATAGCTAGTGTAATTCCAAGGGTATGTATCAAATACAAACTCACATGACGCAATTACTATAAATGTGTCACAGCTCACTCTGGTTTGATTGTGTTAGAAGACTAAGGAGGGTGGGATAAGTTAACTGAAGGGCAAGGCACAGGTTTGTTCTCCCTCCCAGAGAAGGTGGCTTACTCACTCTTGAATCCACAGGGGCCAACTCTAAATATGGTGCAGACAGAGGAGGACTTTGGGTCTTGAGAACTTCAGTCTCTGAAGGCTCCGTCATGAAAAGACTTAGTCAGCATGTGCGAGTGGTAAGATATATGCAACAGTTTATGAACCTCTATCTATTTGGTAAATGACCGTCTGCAAACAGTACTGCATGGCACAATCTCAAGCCTTGCTCGGTGACTCTGGTATTACCAATAGCAAGTCTTTGAGTGACTAGGTATTATTAAATGATTATATTTGTGGTATTGGTAAGAATAAAGTTTAGGGGGAGTCTATTTGTCAAAAGAATGAACTTGGCAACTCTGGCTATTACCAAGAGCAGAGCTGCAAGTCATTCTGCTATTGAAAGCAATACAGCTTTGACCATCAAGGCAAATTGTGGGTTTTAGTGATATTATCCACAAAGCTCTGAGTAAATATGAGTCCTGAGGAATTCTACATATCATAAAGATCAGTACTTTAAATTAACCTGGGTTTTCTATAGAATCTCGCTCTGAATGAATGGATCCGATCGGCGTGATATGGTGAGTTCTGGGTGAATTTTCCATTATTATTACGGCCAACTTCTGAGTGAGTTTGGGATTTAAAAATAGCTCTGCCTTGTTGACATGTAATTGAGACATGTATGCTCTGAAAGAGTTTGCAGACACCCTACACCTTGCTTGAAATGGAAATAAAAGATGCTGGTCCTTTAGGGTTCTAGAGTGTGGAATTGAGACGGCCCTTTCCAGGAACTAAATTCTTTGGTGAACCTGGCCCCAACCTATATCCAGAAAGTGGCTAGCGCCTGTAGTCCGCCACAACAAGGGAATGTTTACTCAGGTAGATTCTGCCTTTAAGTTTTCCACTTAGCCTAGACCCAAACTGTGAATCTCCTGGGACTCTGAACCCTGTTAAGTTGACCTGGTGGCCAAGTCAAAGCAACACGATCAGACATGAGAATTGGAGAAAAAAAAAGAGAAAAAAAAAAATATATGTATATTTGATATATAATTGCAAACTGTTCATTCACTTATTACTGATTATGAAATTGATTTTATCGATATAGGGTGATTTTAATATATAAAAGCTTTTTAGGTAATCTTTTACTTGGGTTTTAGACGAATGAATTATATTTATATGACAGTTATATGTATTTAACTATTTATAGTATTTATTTACATTTTCATGAGAATATATTTATAATTGTGGGAATCATTTTTCTTGACTCAGGTAATATATCTGGTGTTTAGCCATAGCCTATTTTTGCACATGCTGTCTTTTGCACTTGGTTTTATGTTTCCAGAACAGTAACTGATGAGATATTACAG